>WAAD01011767.1:374834-387208 GCA_013389945.1 Fregata magnificens
ACCCTCAGCAAGTTTGCTGATGATACAAAACTGGGAGGAGTGGCTGACACGCCAGAAGGCTGTGCTGCCATCCAGCAAGACCTGGACAAGCTGGAGAGCTGGGCCAAGGGGAACCAAATGAAATGCAACAAGAGCAAGGGTAAGGTCCTGCACCTGGGGAGGAACAACCCCATGCACCAGTACAGGTTGGGGGTTGACCTGCTGGAAGGTAGCTCTGCTGAGAAGGACCTGGGAGTGCTGGTGGACAGCAAGTTGACTATGAGCCAGCAATGTGCCCTTGTGGCCAAGAAGGCCAACGGGATCCTGGCGTGCATCAAAAGGAGTGCGGCCAGCAGGTCAAGGGAGGTTATCCTCCCCCTCTACTAGGCTCTGGTGAGGCCACATCTGGAGTACTGCATCCAGTTCTGGGCTCCCCAGTTCAAGAAGGACAGGGAACTGCTAGAGCAAGTCCAGTGGAGAGCTACAAAGCTCATCAGGGGACTGGAGCACCTCTCTTATGAGGAAAGGCTGAGAGACCTGGGTCTGTTCAGCCTGGAGAAGAGAAGACTGAAGGGGGGATCTTGTTACTGGTTATAAATATCTGAAGGGTGGGTGTCAAGAGGATGGGGCCAGACTCTTCTCAGTGGTGCCCAATGACAGGACAAAGGGCAATGGGCACAAACTGGAACACGGGAAATTCCACCTGAACATGAGAAAAAACTTTTTTACTTTGAGGGTGACAGAGCATTGGAACAGGCTGCCCAGAGAGGTTGTGGAATCTCCTTCTCTGGAAGTATTCAAAACCCTCCTGGATGCAGTCCTGTGTGCCCTGCTCTAGGTGAACCTGCTCAAGCAGGGGGGTTGGACGAGATGATCTTCAGAGGTCCCTTCCAACCCCAGCCATTCTGTGATTCTGTGACTCTGAAAGGCACTGTCCTTTCAGAGGGAGGTTTTCCTTCGTTTCATTACCCCATTCCTTGTGTTGTGCTCAGATACCTTCCTCTCTTTATTACGTGCTCCGCTCCCCCCTGTACCGAGGATTCTGGTAACTTCCTCCCATTCAGCCTGGAGTCCTCCTTTGAACATCATCCCATGAGTTATCTCCCTTCCCTGCCACGTTGCTTTGTCTCCACTGTTCACTTTCACACACTTCTCTTGTCCTATAAAATCAGAGCTTCCATCTGTTTTATTATTCCGGGTGGTCAAGTCAGCAAAACCTGAAACAAAATAACAAAATGTAGTGCTGCCTTCCCAGAGGAAAGTGATGACATGCATGTTGACACTGCTGCATGAGCTTCTCAGCCTTCCAGGAGAGGCTCCAAAGAAACTTGACATTTCTTAGCAGTTTTAGCTTCTGTTGTATGACGTTACCCAGGGACAGGCTTGAACCTTCACCTCAGGGTTTCTCTGAAGTTCCTAACTTTTACTAGAGACCTTGTCCCCTGATGGCCAGGAAGCTCATTACTGGAAGCCATTAGGTCCATTTTGTCCGGCTGCACTGCTAGTAGGTCACCTAGTACAGCTCAGTTTGACAGTGTTCATTAGACCCTTATGGGCCTAAGAAAGATCTATTGGCAGGAAACAAGATTGGAAACCCTACAGTGACACACAGTAGAGTTATTAGTTGCCCTCCATCTGCAGCTGTTTGGAGCCTGTAAAGACTTCAGTGACTTAGGGAGGGGCTCTTTGATGAGCTGGCTGATGCATGAATCACTGTAGTGTCTCTTGCAATAAGGCCAAGGACTGGTCTTCCACGCCCACTGCTCCCATGAACCTCTAGCTGTCCTCTAGATAGAGTGAGTCATGAAGTCATAGCTGATCACATTTTAATTTTTTTAGTATCATTTAGGCAGGAAAAGCAAATAGGGAGAGGTTAAATGGCTTGTCTGTTGTCATACATGTCTTCAGCCAAGCCAGGAATAGAAGGCACATTTCTTAGCACCCAGTCCTGGGCTTTAGAGGAAGGCCATGGGTGTACAAACTACTTGTCAGACCTCAGGATGGTAGTGCGCTCTGTTGCATGACTCTCACTTCCTTTAAAGAATCTCTGAATTTGTTGAACTGATCTCAACTGTTCACTAACTTCAGTGAGCTTTGGCTCACTGACAGACACTGCTGAGATTAAAATGCAGGTGAAAAAGGTGATGGTGAGGAGGGAGAGATGGTAAGGAGGGAGAGGTGGTGAGAGGCTGAGGACAGGAGGACAAGCTTGTTTGGCCACAGACTTCACAAAGAAGTGTGAGGTGTGGGGGAATGATAGGTAATGAATGGCCAAAGCTTCAATTGCAAATCTTCTTCATATAGACAGGAGGATATTGGGAGGGAGGCTGCTGAGGGAGGAGGAAGAATAACCTGCTAAGCTTGGCACTCACGACTGTGTGAGCTGGTGTTTACTTAGCCGCTCCATGTGGGTGGAGGTGTAGGAAAGCACCTTAGACAGCTGGTGTCCTCATGTTGTTTTACCTGCTGCTGCTCTCTGTCTCCTGGTAAACGGCAGGTTGTACCTGGGTTTACATTTAGGCCCAGGCCAAACTGGATGTCATGGACAGCACAATGATGGCTATGTATTAAAGAGGGTAGAAGGAGGTGAGAACTGGGCATGAGCTTTGTCACCCTTTCTATCCTTAAACAAATCCTCTCTCATCCCCAGTAAGGAGCTAAGGCATTCCGGAGCCTTAGTGTGATAACATGCTAACAGGCACAGCCCGGCGTGCAAAAGCAAACCCATAGACATAACCCAGGGCAAAAAAAAAGGCATCCTACAATAAACAAGCCCAGCTTAAATGTGTGGACAGGAACATCCCTAGAATATCAGAAAACTTGCACTGAGTCATCTGGAGTGGAAGAAAAGCCTGGATGACAGTAGGAGCTCTGAAGTTGCTGGTTAAGGACTAGCCTCCTGGGCTGGGTCTGTTCTGCTTCACCTGCTGTGGTGGCCACAAGGCAGTGTGGTCACATGTTTGTTCTGACTGGCAGCACCATGTAATTGCATTTGTGTTCAGTGACTATCAGTGTTTCCAAAGTGTTTTTCTGAAAGGTCATCTCATGCCAGAAGAGACTTAACGTCATGGCTGTCTCAGGTCTGTTGATTCTTTCTTGATGCTTCTTAGCCCTTCAGTAGGAGAGAACGAAAAGCCAATCCTACCACTTATTCCTTCAAATAACAACGTGGCACAACCTCATAGTGATGTTGACCTCTGATTACTAGTTGCTTTTGAGCTGCTAGCTGCGACAGATGGACAATGTGTACATTTTAATGGTGAGGTTGATTCACTCAGAAATATGCTTGCTTTGATTCTTATCCCATATTATTAAAAAAAAGAAAACCAAAAAAACCCAACAAAAAATTATGAGCCCTATCAATTGTTTCTTAGTGTCCCCTTGTGGCTTCCCCTGGTTCCTTCTGTCTGATATTACAGGACTTCCATGTTTCTTGTGGAGTGCCTGGTAGTTCCCTAGTTCCCCTCCTTCCTCAGTTGCACTGTTTCTAGTAATGATCTCCCGTAGCGATTCACTGAATGCACTTAAAGATAATTTGCTAGGGTGTGCTTTGCATAGACCTAGAATGACTCTGCACAGCTGGGAGAATCTCCAACATCCTGTGAAGTGAAGGCAATGAAAGGGCTGATACTAGTCATACATACTGAGAGAGAAGTGTCTGTAAGGGTGACTAGGGAGTAGAGTACAGCTATGTGGAAACAGGGAGAATCCATGGGTAGTGGAAGCCAATCCTCTATTGTTTTAGGCTATCTTGATATACAGGGATGCTCACTTCTTCAATGGGATGCAAGTCTGGAGGTGAGAGGAAGCTCCCTCTCCAGGAGGGCTGCTTTCTTCAAAGTACTCTGGTGAGTTCATTTTACTTGTCCAGTTTATTTCCAGAGCCACATCAATCTGAGTTGGTCTCACTAGGGAGGACTTCAGTTAGTAAAAGGGAAAAAAAAAAGTATATAGCTGTGATTAATTCTCTCTTTTTTTCCTCCCTTTGCCTTCCCTTCCTGCCAACATCCATCAGCAATTCCAAAAAAAAGGGAAAGAAGAGCTGGAAGCTGCTGAAAAATAAGGTGGACAAGTTTACACTGCATAGTGCACATGTTTGCATGTTTGCCCCCCACACCCTTTCCCTATTTTGCTGCACAATTAGCAGAGAGATTAAAACTAGGAGATATTTTTCTCACCAGCCCCACTGCAGCATGAGCCTGAAATAGCTTGCTGAGATCACCCTAATTTGAAGTGATCCTAGGGGATGCAGAATCAAGCAGGGACTGCAGAAAGTAAGCTGTACTTCTAACTGGTACCTAAAATGTGTGGTTGTCTTTGTGCTCCTGTGGAAGGACCTGCCTTTTGGGCACTTTCAAAACCATTCGTAAATTAACAATAATTTTTGGGAACGTGACTGGCAAGGGGACTTTTTATTTATTTAAAATAGAAGAACAAAGGACAGGGATGAATAGAAGAGATTGAAGAGAATAAGGTGTGATTTTACTTGAATTTGTGTTTACAGGATGCCCAAGCGCACAGACTGGGGTGCTGAGGACATGAACTTGTGCCTCAGTAAAGCCCCAGCAGCAATTTCAGTGATATCTCACTGTTGGACTACAGGCTTTTCAAATTCAAATGGGATGAGTTCGGCACTTGCAGAAGTGAAGAGCTTGTAATATTAACTGCAGATAGGGGAAAGCATAGGCAGACTGTCATGCTCAGGCATATGCTCATATGCTCTTTCCCCACCTCTCTCACCATTTCCTGGGCTCCTGCATACCCTGCTATGCTAATGTACCTTGTTCCTGATGTATTGCCACTACTCTGGAGTCAACTTAGGACTCTGTCAATCTGCCAATGTATCTGAACCCTAGTCTCATCCCTTCCTTGTCTTCCAGTTGTGTAACTAAACTTGGATCTCTGAGAAAGATTGCTTAACACACTTCCTAGTACTTCTGCTCCTGTAGGTGAGCCAGCCAAGGCAAATGACTTGAGGTAGTCTCAGGGGTGTTTTCTTTCCTGACTTGGCTGATGCCACTGCACTCGTTTTGTTTCTGTCCTGTGTCAGATTTCCTGTGTAATCAGTGTCATTCCTGCATTTGGATCTTCAGCTGAATGTCTCAAGATCTTCCAGTCTTGCAGTGTGTTCCATTTGGTGTCAGGTTATGGTGGCAGAAATTAGTACTGAACGAGAGCTAGTGTTGGCAAGGTGTCTTCTAACAGGGATATCAAACATTATAATATTGTACTGGGGCATGTGGAGCACCCCCTGCCCCTCATCCTCCTTCCCTGATTTTGAAGTAGCCCACTGTGTGCTGGTGGCACATTCACATGCTGTGAACCACAGAGCAGAGACTGAATGTCTTGTTCAGGAGTACTTCAGTTTGGAGTGTGAAGGAGGGCAGGAGAACAATAGCAATTCTGGCAGGGCTGGGCTTACATACAGAGAAGCTGACCACCTGCTTTGAATGGCAGCTTCTAATCAAAACTTGTGACCAGGTTGCTGAGGAATGAGAAAATGTTTGGCACTCGTTCACTATTACAAATCTTTAAGTGACCAGGTAATTGCTTGTGAAAAGAATTGTACACCTTCAATATCTGACATTGCAGTCTTTGGTCTGCATGTAGTTGTCTTGCATATCTTCTTGGGATACAGTTAAGACATTCTCAAGACAAATCTCCCTTGATTTGTGAGACTGTTGAATATGAGGCAGGGGTGCATCATATGAGAGACATTTCTATCATATGAGCAATATTTCTATCATGCATCTTTGAAAGGCTGTGATCCAGGAGCTGATGAGCCTTCTGAGTGTTTCTTTTCTGTGTTATGTATCCATACACCTTCCACCTGGAAGCGCTATTTGAGGGTCCATAGAGTTCACTAGTTCTGTGTATTGGGTTTTATGGACAAAATTGCTCCAGAATCGGGCATAGGGTTTTAATGGAAGAGAAGTACATTGTGTGCTACAAAATGCAAAGGAATGATGCCCTGCACAGCAAGTCTGAGTTGAAAACAGTGGGAGGATAGAACTATCATTTGTTTGCCCTGTTCTTGTTCTTCCTTAGACATCCGTTTATGGCTCACTGTGGGAGCAGGAATGCTAGAGTAGATGGACTTGTGGTCTGACAGATCTCTCGAAGCTGAGCATAGACAGCAGGGTAGACAGTCCCGTCCTTCCAATTGGTGCAGGTAAGAAGTCAGCGGAACAGATGTTCTTGCTGCATTGGTAATGTACTCAGCCTGCAGTGCACCTCTTCTTCAGAACAGATCAGTGGTTGCTCTTCTGAGACTTTGGAAAGCAAAGCAACATGCACTCCAGCAAACCCTCTTTTAAAGTCCTAACTGTGAAATGAGGCATTTAGAAAAGGTGGGGTGTTTTTTGTGTGTGTGTGTGGTGTGGGAGTGTGTTTTTTTTTTTTTTTTTTTTTTTTTTAAAGAACAGAGAGTGAATACTGATTGAGATACAGTTAACCTGTAGGGGCAGGGGTCTTCTGTTGTGATCTGTTAACTTTGTGAATATGTTTTCAGTTGCTTTACCCCTGCCCTCCCCCTCATTCCCCTGAAGTTACAGCAATGAGGTGGGATCTGAAATCTCACCATTTGATTGTACGTTTTTGAAATTTGTTATTATTGTTTTTATGCTTTATTTGTATTGCTCTATTTCCTAGTGGCTCCAGTCAAGTGCTTTATTCCCTGTGCTTTGCTCTGCACACAGAATGATGCCAAGAGCTTACCCCAAAGAGCCTAAGCTCAGTGACTATCTAGAGGGAGAGAAACCAGTTCATTAGACCCACAAACCTTCACAAAGCTTTTTTTTTTTTTTTTAATCCTGCAACTGAAAGCTGTCAAGGGAGGGGGGAATATATGCCACAAGCCGATCTCCAAACTGGTTTCATGTAAAGGCACAGCTGTTTAATGTTCATAATTACAAGGTAGAGCAGAACCTTCTCACTTGGCAGTACGTGCTGTGCAGTGCCACTTTGCCTGCTTGGGAGTGACTAGAATAGCTTCAGGAAAACAGGTCTGCTGGGTCTCTTCGGTTAACCAGTGGACCTTTCCACACTGTGTATCTTCTCTTTGACTGAAAGGAACCTCCTCCTTTGGCCCATCCTGTTTCAGGGAAGCAAGGGGATAGCAACTGCAGCTCTATGAAAGAAAGTGTTGGTTGATAACCCAAACCCAAAAATCTAAATCTTAAATCTAAAAATATCTCACTTCTCTTAGACTAGGATTTCCCATTTTGCTCAAGACTGGTGATCGGTCTGCTGGCCTGGACAGTCTAATGGCTCAGAAACCCCACTTCACAGGATGTTTTCTGACAGCTTTTTCAAAAACAACTTTTTAACCAGATCTGTTCCTTCAAAGATGCTGGGATGTTTCACTGAGCAGCACAAGGTGCTTGGCTCTGATATACATCCCGATCTTTGCCCCGCTGTCCTGGCATAGAAAAAAACCATGTAGTTGAAATAACTAATTGGTGCTCTTTTAATGAACTGTAACTTTCTAATTAAATCCTCACTTGAAGTGTGGTTGGTGCAACCTGTGCATTTATGGAATCTGCTGGATTTACATCCCTTGCTGCTTGCCCACACCACCAGATCAGGTGGCTCAAAGGCACCAGTGCTCCTTCTGACTAAGGCAGCAAAAGCCTGTGCAGCCAAACACTTCATAATTTCACTTGTGTGCCAAGGGCTTTTTCTCAGCTCTGGTATTCTGGCACCATCCCTAGATTCTCCTCCTGCTGAGAAGGAGCTTCCCAACTCTTCTCAGAGGCCAGTAGACAGAAGCAGATCAGGGTACACAGGCTGCCATGCAGGGTTAGGCAGGAGGATAGCCCAGTTTCCAGCATCTCACATACTGGAATTTGACACGTTGATGTGGCAGGGAAGGAACATGTTTTTGCACAGTGGGAATGAGGGAATGGGAAGAGGGAGGACAAGCTGCTTCCTGCAGGGCTGTGTGATTTGCAGAAGGGAACTACTATACGAAATCGTAGCAACCCGATTTTTTTGTGGGGGTGGTGTTACTGGTGACATCAGGGAAGGGGTTAATTGCTCACTGTGTCTGTCAGAGCTGGGGAGGGGGAAGGGGTGAGGAGGAGAAAGCTTCAGTTCTGTGAAAGTGTCTTTCTGCTTTGAGGCAGCAACAGTGATATTTCATGTCTTGTTTGGTGTCTCCTGCTTTTAAATGTCAGTCTCTGCAGCCAGCCTTATCTCCTGTAGCACATTTCAATTAGGTATTCCGAATTGTGCTGTGTTCTTCCAGGACAAATATGCCAGAGGTGATATTTACTGTTGCAGCAGCATTTTAAATATTCCCTGCTTTCTTGTATTTTTTTAAAACCAAGTGAATGGCAGTTGGTCCCTTAATAAGAATTGTATTATTAATAATAATTTAATAATAATAGGAGAGAGAAGAATTCTGGGGCCAGCACTGACAGCTAAGTGATTTTAATGAAGAGGTTTGCTTTTCCCATGCTTTAGTTCAGCTTTGAAAGCTATTAAGGTTAACTCTTTATTGAAGCACTCCAATACTTTGTGTTTTTCATGGTAGTTTAGATGTCAGTGTGTGTTTCCAGCCTTGTACAGAGGCTACTTTGGTGACGAAGTTGACAGGACAAATACAACTAAACTCTGCTCTCTAAATCAGTAACACAGACCTCTCTGTTTGAAATGGGGGTCCGAAGAAATGGGGTGAAGCAGAGTTGGGAATAGTGAATTTTTGGGCATCTAGGAGCCAGGGTGTGAAGATGCAGGAAGGTGACGATGAGTTTTGGCAGCTAGACTGTATTGGCGTGTCCATTTTAAACCTTGTAGCAGGGCCTGTGCTAATCACATTACACCTCTGAAGAGGATTCCCAGGGGTGTTTTTTATGACTTAAGGACTCTGAGGCATCAGGATGGGGGACACACTGAAGTGCAGCCCTGCAGGATCACAGAGAGCTGCTCAGTCTTGTCCTTTCTCCCTTTGCCAGGGCTTCAGGGCCTTGTGTCACTGATGCTCATTCTTCTGCTGCCTTCAGGCTCACCCTGCCCTGAAGGCAGGATGCCTTGGAAAGGAGGCAGCAGCTTCTTGCAGAGGAGAAGCCAGGTCTGGGTCGAACAGAGCAGGGCTGGTGTGCAAGGAAGGGCTACCTGTGGCCCATCGAGAGCCTGGGCACTCTCTTGGCACACCTGGAAGAGTGTCACCAACTTGAAATCCTCTGCTTCTGTCACATGTCACAACTCATGATTTCCTTTCCTGGCTGCATGCAGAACTTCAGCAAGCATTACAAAATTGCACACATGTAGCTCTGGGCATTCCATCCACAGCATGGGGCTGCTGTATGCACCAGGAAGAATGCTACACCATCATTCGGATTTTTTTTTTTCCTTTTCTAATTTAGTTTAATGCACATATCTTCCCCCATCTTTTACTACTGAGAACAACATACACAAAACCAAGATGCTCTGCCAGGTATTTTCATCCTGGGCTCTGCCCTTTTTCATTGTCTGGCTGTGGAAATACCTCAGTTGCTTCCCCAGATTATCCATCATAAATGCTGCAGACAACTAGGTGGGAAGCAAGATTGTTGTTCCATTAAATTTGTTTGAAATTTCAAAAACGTTCCCATTTAGCATTATTGCAAAGGAGAAAATTTATAAAATCTTTCATGAGAAGCGAGAGACAAGCAGACATGCTTGCCTGTGATAAAGCAGCAAGACATAGACATATGCTGCACACCTTGAAAAAGCAAATTGTGTTGTAATGACTCATACAGAGCACTGAACTCTTGCATGATTTAGGGAAGGGATTGGGCCTCAGTCCTCACCGTACAAAATGAGCATCCTAAGTATTGGACTTGAAATTTTACGGTGAGATTTCATGTTGCATTTTACAGGATCCAAAGGTTAATTAGTTCATGGCAGCCTTGTAACTGCCAGATCCTCTGCAGAGGAGGGAGGCAGAGATGTATGGTCAAACCTACAAGGAGTATCTTCTGGCAACAGCCTATATGAAACACTATCTTAATTTTTCTGGTCTAAAAAGATATTTAATAACTAATTTTGCCAGGGCAAGGCTGTGAGAGTTCCATCCTATAGCACAGCTACTGAGCTCTAATAGCATTATACTTGTAATACTCACCAAGAAGTTTTTTTTAATACAAGAACTTGGCCTACAAGATGTATCCTGGGTACCTGTGCTCTGCATCTGCTAAATTCAAGTTCTTGTTCCAAACTGTGAAGGTCCTAGAGCTTCCTCACAGAAAACTGTAGAGCTTGCCAAGTTGTGTTTTCATAGCTTGGCAAACTGAGAAATGACCGAGAGTAGGTTCTCATAACGTGAGGGATTCAGCAACCGTAGTCCTGGGTAGCTGATAATTCCTTTGCCTCCCTGAGCTGCTGTTTGGGCTCGCAGAGGAAAGTAGTGAGCTCATGATTTGCAGCGTGCTAAAGCCAAGCTACAGGGGTTGAACAGAAACAGTTGTACAGTAATAGCAGCTCAGTGTGTGGGAGCTGTTTTGGCAACTCTCAAACTTTCTAGTTAGGTCCAAATTAGGCAAGGAGAGAGGGAGGAAACAGGGCAGGCCTGTGTGATCTGTGATGGTGCTCTCTCTAAACACAGCAGATGCACATTTGTGCCAGTTACAATGTCTTTTCACTATCCTGGTCAAATACCGTGGATAACATCTTCAATACCATATTAAATTTTTGAACAGGCCTTAATAATACAGATTTCTCAATGGAATGATTCTTATTTATATGAAGACTGTTTTATAATTTCCTGAGGAATGTTACATAGCTATTTAGGTTAAATGCAAATCCTGCATTGGTGACTCCTGTGGCTATTTCACCTGCATAAGAATCCTGAATGTGGTGTATTATGTTTAACTGGCAGCATAATGCTTTGCTTTCATTGTGTGTGTTTTGCCACAAACCTCTTTAGGGTTTAGCGGCTAGGTGGCTGACTAATCTGTTTGGCTTCTCGAGATCTTACGTCCTGCCATCTTTAGGTTAAATTGCATTTATCTCTTGCTCAGTCCCATGGAAGCCTTGAAGAAATAATTTTTGTTCATACTTAAGAGAGTGAAAAGGGAGAGAGAGATTTGAGAAAAACGGTATGGGCAAGGGCTAGAGCAGCAGGACTAAAGTCTGTCACTGCTGGTCTGAGACAAATCATTATGCTTTAGCTTTCTTCCTTTGTAAAAAAGAAGTTAATGGTGTTGCTTTCATTTGTAAAATACCATGGGGCCTTTGGATGCAGAATAATGCAGACAGTTGAGTATTGGCATTTGTTTCCATGGGCAGGTATATTTTTTGCAAAAAACATGTAAGGTGTAAATAAACCTAAATAAACTGGCCGTGCAGAGTATCTTAGCTATTGCTCTCGCTGTTAATTCAGGTCTGCTTCATAGTCTAGCAGCCCCTGCATTTTCCAGCTAGTTGTAGACTGGGTTTTCAAACAAGCAGTGGTGTGATAAAACAGAACTGCTCATTATTTGCATAGCTCCTGCCTGCTTTTTTTCAGTCTCTTTGTTCACATGTCAGTCCTAGTTTGTAAAACATGAACAGAGTTTGGAAGGGAAAAAAAAGGTAATTACACTTCACACCTGCCGTTTCTCCTGACACAGAGATGTAGTCACTAAACTCCACTGAAGGTGGCTCACTTTATTCCATGGCTTTTCAAAACGACATATGAGTTTCTTTACTGGTTTCCTGACAGAAACCTTTTCTACTGGTAGACGGTACTGTTTGTGGTCTTCCTCTCATCTTCCTGAAGACGCTGGTCGTGCCCAATCTATTGGGCTGAGTAGATCCTGGCACAGTGAATACTTCTGCAGATTTCCAACGAAGTGCCAACGTGCTTGTGGTCAATTGACCCTGGCTGGATGCCAGGTGCCCACTAAAGCCACTCTATCGCTCCCCTCCTCAGCAGGACAGGGAAGAGAAAAATATAACAAAAGGCTCATGGGTCGAGATAAGGACAGGGAGAGATCACTCAGCAGTTACTGTGACAGGCAGAACAGACTCAACTTGGGGAAATTAGCTTAATTTATTAACAATCCAATCAGAGCAGGGTAATGAGAAATAAAACCAAGTCTTAAAACACCTTCTCCCCACCCCTCCCGTCTTCCTGGGCTTAACTTCACTCTGATTTTTTTCTCTACCTCCTCCCCCCGGGCGGCACAGGGAGACAGGGAATGGGGGTTGTGGTCAGTTCATCACACATTGTCTCTGCCGCTCCTTCTTCCTCAGGGGAAGGACTCCTCACACTCTTCTCCCTGCTCCAGTGTGGGGTCCCTCCCATAGAGGACAGTCCTCCATGAACTTCTCCAACGTGGGCCCTTCCCACAGGCTACAGTTCTTCACAAACTGCTCCAACGTGGGTCCTTTCCATGGGGTGCAGTCCTTCAGGAACAGACTGCTCCAGC
>WAAD01011767.1:387929-407072 GCA_013389945.1 Fregata magnificens
GAAAGAGTGGTTAGGCATTGGAACAGGCTGCCCAGAGAGGTGGTGGAGTCGTCAACCCTGGAGGCGTTCAAAAAAGGTGTAGACGTTGCACTCCAGGGCCTAGTTTAGGAGTCATGGTGGTGTTAGTTGATGGTTGGACTTGATGATCTTAGAGGTCTTTTCCAACCTTAATGATTCTATGATTCTATGGTTCTATGATCCCAGAGGTGCTACCACCATTGCTGATGGGCTTGGCCTTGGCCAGCAGCAGGTCCGTCTTGGAGCTGGCTGGCATTGGCTCTATCAGACATGGGGGAGGATTCTAGGAGCTTCTCACAGAAGCCACCCCTGCTACCAAAACCTTGCCACGCAAACCCAGTACAGTGCTGTGCAGTGTGACTTGCTGAACTCTGTAGCCTTAACCTGCACTGCCTGCAGTGTTACAAGAGCAAATGCCACAGCATTAATTAGCAAAACAAAATACCAGCCACTTGCTAGGAAGAAAAATAAAGCTGTGTCTCTGGCAGGGCTTTGGTAGAGGTTCAGGCTCTGCCACTGGCCCCTGGGATTATTGTAGGGAAACTACTTTCCCTTTTCAGGCTTCAGAAATAATATGTCCTGCCTCGCAGTGAGATTATTAATCAGAATTTGTGATTATGTGTAAAAAAAATCTTCAAGATTGGATAAGGCACGCAATATGTTTGTGCTTAAATTTATTCAATAGAAGTCCTCCACAGCTTTTCGTAAAAGCAGAAATGTAATGTCCAGTGCCCTGCACCAGCTTAAATTTTCAATAAAGCTTTCCTAACTCTTTAAGTTGCCTTTGTTTCAAGAGAATTTGGGGCTTTTTCCCCTCCTGTCCTTCAGTGTTGAACAACTGACCCACAGGACCTTGCGTAGCTTTGCTACAATACTGGGCAATGTTTCAGCCAAGGGGACATAGAAGAAAGTGTGTGACTAAGTTATAAAGTAGAAAAGAAAAGCATAAGAGAGGCACTGCAGGTTAAAACAAGCATTTCCTGAGGTTAGCTTGGTTTTGGACAAGGCTTTGAGGGTTGGGTCCATTACTGAACAGATAAAATGTCTTTAGTTAGATCATTGTGTAGGAAATAGCATTGTCTAACTCTTCTCGTGGGATTTTATTATTTTTTTGCTGGTTTTCCCAAGTGTGTCCATCCTAATACAGGAATTAGGACACCTAGTCCTTCTCCACAGAGCTTGAAAGGTCTGAAGCCAGACTTCTCCTCAGAGATGCTGAACTGCCTTAATTCATGTTGCATACCTCTGCAAGCATGGAAATAACGTTACTGCAAGCAGAAAACTCATTTTGTTTTCAGTATAAAACCACAAACTCAGAAGGAATAGAGGTCACTAACCACCTCACTGGATCATGCTTTAGATTGAGGTTCTGCATGATGGCCAAAACAGCAGCATATAATCTTTCTAAGAGGTACAGAAGTTACTGACGACTGTCAGAGATGTATGTGGTTTTGCTCCTAAGAGAGACCGGAAGTGTGGCCTCAGTGGTACAGAAGATCCATGCCCTTTCCTGTAATTTGAAAGGAAAAGGTGCAGTGTTCAGTGTGAGGCATTGCAAGGCCATTTGAGAGCGGTGCAAGGACTGTCTGTGCTGCAGAGGTGTGGAAGGAGCATGAATGTGAAGAGCAGGGGAGTACGAGTACCATGGACATACAAACATGTGCCAAGCAGAGCCATTAGGATCACCCGATATAATTTTTTGCCTCTGTTCCTCGTCTTTTTTCAATTCATTCCTAATGTCCTGAGGAATAGTGCTCCTAGAACCTCCTGAAGAAAACTGCTCTTTGTTTTCACCGAATTAACTTTTCTCCCTGTACAAGTGCAAACCCCCAAAATGAACCAAAGAGCAAGACAGAACCCAGGGATGGTTCTGGACCAGAATGATCCATCAGCCTCTTTCAGCATGTCAGAAGTTCACACCTAACAGATGTTTAAGTTTAATATGGGCAAAGCAGTAGTACCATCATAAATAGGAAGATTTTCAGGAACTTGAGCTAATGGCATTCAAGCTTTTAGAGCAACTTATTTCACAATGGAAAAATGTAAAAATATTTACTGTTGACTCAATATATTCTTTTGTTGAAAAAGCTACAAAAACAATTTTTTCGTAGAAAATCTGAATTCATTCATTCAAAAATAAATATATTTTGACTAATAATGTTGTTACTGCGGTGTAGACATGGCATGACAGTGCCTCTAGAGCACCAGCTATTTGGTGCCTTCCTATCTTAGTGCTCTCTGACTGGCAGCCAAACAGCCATCTCTCTGATGCCCCGTGGCCAGTGACCCCCAGTCCACACTGCCTCTCTAGCCTGGAGGAGAGACTGTGATGTATTGTGAAATACAAGCTTTGGGAGTCTGTCGTTAACACTGAATTTTTAAGGATCTGATTTCCAGTGATTTCCTCTGGCAGCAATTGGTAATATAAATATGTCAGTATTATAATTTTTGCCAAAAAGTAATTTTCTGAAGCTTAAAAATTCTATTTTCTGACAGGCTGTACATGCAGCATTGAGGTATTATCCTAAATCCACATAACTTTAGCTGCTCTTATGTGTGCTCCAGCTCCATCTAGTAACTCTGCAAGATAATTCACCACTGAGTGAATGTGAAAATGTGAAAATTACTTTTCAGGAATGCTTAGGAATATTAATCTGAAGAGACGTGGTTATTTACGACTTGCTTAGTGTGGTCCGTAGTACTCTCTGGCGCTATTTCGTGTGGGCATAGATGACTGACGGGCCAAGCTCATAGAGATTTGATCCACTCAGGGAGACAAGAGTGGATGGTTTCTGCAAATTGTCAAGGGGATACAAAAGATCTAAAAACCAAGCCACCAAAAGCCAACCCGAAAGAAACCCTAAAAAAAAAAAAAAAAAATTAAATTAATTTCCTCACCTTTGACTAAATAGGGCACTGATGAATCAGTGCCTCTGAGTGAAGTTGCTCTTTTTGTGTGCAGATCTCTGCTGGCTGATAGATCAAGCTCACACAAATTCTCCCTGTCATCAGACAGAAACCCATAATTGGGACTTCAGGATTTCTGCTGGGAATTATGCTTTGAGGGAACTGTTTGACCATTTCTACACATGTAAATGTTTTTAAGGGGAGGTGGAGTGATCAGTGGTAGAACTAGGAATAGAAATGGTATATCATCTTCTCTGCTCACCAGGTCCTGCAGTAGTGAAAGCAGCGCTTCCCGATCAACGCGGGTGGATAACATAGAATCTGGAGATCCTGATCCATAATTCCCATAGGATTATGATTCTTCTTAAGGATGCGCTGGTCAGTTGGGAAATGATTAAGTAACTTTTGTTCACATTTTCCTTCTGAGAAAGTAATGATGTTGTAGGAAGAGCTGTGAAGATACAGGCAAGGCGCTTGCAGAAAAAGGGAGAGAGATCTGGAGTGGGGAAAGGTGGAGCTGAACTCATGTGCAGAAAAGGTTAGTAGTAGTAGTTCAGACCCCTCAGAGGTGGCAGACCCTCCCAGTGCAGAAAAAAGCTAAATATATTAACTTTTATGCTACTTGTCATTATCTTTCTGTGATCTCCCTTTGCATAGTATCACTTTGCATAGCAATTAACAAGGACAGCCTTCTTTTTAAGCCTGGAAGTAACAGGGAGCCAAAACAGGCGTGCTGCTGTGACCTGACATTCTCATTTGTCATGTGGAGGAATAGACAATAAATGTCAGTAGCAAAGGTAACGTTCATGAAGGAAAAATGTTGGTTTTCAATTTGGCATGAAGACCGTCAGATGTGGTACTTCTGAGACAGACTGCAATCTGACATACAAAAGGGGAGCTGAAGATAGAGGTTCTTGCTCCAACCACAGCATCTCCATTGACAGTCGTCTTTTCTTACTTAGTACTTCTGCACGTTTTAGAGGGTTTATGTGTATTTTCTAGAAATGCGTAAACACAGTTTAATCAGTACCTGCTGTGACTGCAGCAGTTGCCGTTATCTGCCTAAATGCCTGGTCTTATTTTGCATACTGCTGCGCCTCTGTGGTTCGGTGCTACTCTGTGGCAATGAGTTCCCTGGGTTATTATGTATCATGTAAGAATATCCCAGTTTTCTTGCTCCTACTATGTGAAGGTGTGATGGACATGTGCTATATAATGCTTCATTGTTTCTCGTGCCTCTACCTTACCCTTTATTTCAGATGAAACAAGGATTTTCTGTATGGAAGTAATCTCTCCTGTGTCTGTCTCTCTTCTTCCCCCCCCCGCCTCTCCCCTCATGCTCCTAAGTATCCTTTGTTTTTGTGCTGGTGCCTTCTAAAATTAAGTGACCAGATACTGAACAAAATCTGAAGAAAACCGTTCTGTCAGTTATTGGGATTATGGTAGGGGGGGTGTGTCTGGTGCACTGGGTGTGCATGGAACCCTTGTTCTGTATGAAGGATTTTTAACACTTCTTCAGGGTGAAAGCTTTCATGTTCTTTTGTACCGACAGTGTGACTGAACTAGTTCAATATTCACTTATTCAGCCAGCAGCATAAAAGATACAGTATCACAGAGAGTTAGATGTTTTATTATCAGAAGGCCTGAGTATCCAGAAAAACTCTTGTTTGTGAGAAGGGGAAAAAAAAAGTTGCTGGTTCCCAGCTGGCACATATTAGAAAACCTGTCAGACTTTTCCTTACAGCCCTTACGTTAGAGAAAATAGCACTGGGATAGAGGCCAGGACCACAGAGCATAGGCAGAACTGTGTGTAAGAAGCCTTCACCTGGCCTTATAAAGTGTGAGATGGATCAGAAATACCATGAATGTGTAACGCGAGGAGAGAGTGCTCTTTTGTATTATTTTTGTCTGAAGTGCTTGTTCTCTCCTGAGTGATCGTTGCTGTATTGCTTCCATGATGAAGAGCCAGCCAAACAACCCAGTGAGGTCCAAACACCTGATGTACTGGAGGGGATATAGTATGTCTGCAGCAGAAATGGGTGAGAACTCAGGTGAACATGCATGCATGCATGTGCACACATGCACACTGAGCTGCGATTTCAGTTTGCAATCAAGCAGTGCAGATTTGGTTTATTGTACATTCCTGAATTGTGTATTTCTTTCTAGAAAATGTCCATAGTACATCTATCCTGCTTTTAGGGCCAAGCCCAGAGTGTGAGTTAAAACCATTTATTTTGTGCTGTCTTGGGCTTTGACTCCTTGCACACTCTAGTGCTCTGGGTTATGCACATGTAGGGGCTTAACAGACAATATGATTGATTCGTACACAGAAACTATAGGAGCATGCGCACCCACACAAGCACAATGACTCAATGTATAATTTAATGTAGCTTCAAAATTTGATAACCTTTTTAAATAATCAGTGTGTTTTATCTGCTAAATCACATTACGGTATCCCAGCAGGTTCAGTATGAGACTGGCATACATAATTTATTGCAGGCTTAATATGTATTGTATGTAATCGCATTAATTATTTATAACTTGCCTCTACCTACAGATGTATGTGCAATGAAGTTCCACTGCAGTGAAAGACATTTAATATAGGAAATGGGATATTATTTGATTAATCCTTCCTGTGAAGGACCAAGCTGCATCTAAGGATAGTCTTGTGGCTAAGGCACATTCTGGGACATGGAAAGATTTGCTTTTTTTCTTGCTGTTGAAAGAGTCTCTGCTTATGATTTTGGGCAAATCACTATCTTTGTTCCTTTTGCTTCATGTGTGAATACTTTTACTGATCTTCAATAGCCCATGGGTAGTGTAAATTGTATGAAACTAGATTAATGAATATTTTAAAGCACATACAATATTCCAGTTGGAAGGTGCTGTTGAAAGGCAGACACCTTCAGAGAAAAAACGGGTTCACTTTCAACTAACTCCTCATAATCTGTCATGTGAGAGATTAGGTAGTTTATTCCTTTTCTACTCCCCAAAAGGTGGTATTTTTTTAGAAGAGTTTTCATGCCCCAAGTGTTCTTTTAGCTCTAGGGGAATATTTGAAACTATGGATCATTCTCTTGCAATCAGAATGCCAGGAGAAATCAACTTGCATAGATAGTGGAAAGAATGGGAAAGCACAAATGATTAATACCTGCATTTCTCTGGTAAGGTTTAATGGCCTTTATTTAAGGGGGAGGGGCAGGGCACAATTTAGGTGGTAAAATAAGTAGTATCCTAAGACGCACTGAGCGAAGATGATGACAGCAGGAGGTTTTTGTATTAGTGGTGAATTCAGCCATCAGGCAATTTCTTCCTTTTGTTAGAAAAATGTAATTCCAGTGGGTTTTGCATGAATGTTTCAATCTGAAATGCAATTGTAATTGTATTATGAAGGCACACGCATCAGGTACAGGCTTCTGGCAAACTGTGCAAACTTTGGCAGTGCAGATTTCTGAGTTCCTAACAAGTATGTAGGCTGGGTTAAGAGTCCTGGCAAAAACTTCCAGTGGTTGTAATTAAAAGAGAATCTCAGCGGTCATAGCAGACTTAGGAATGGGCAGCATGGACTGATGTTTGTTTGCCTGTTGCAGCTGGGAAGGAGAAACACCATGGTAGCCTTTTTTGGAGGCAGAAGGTTCAGCAAGCAATTATGTACCTGAGATGAAGATGGTTTGGATAAACATTATCTACCATCCTTGAAACTCCCATTCTCTTGTTGTTTTTGGAGTATTTGCTTCTTGGTGATGTTATCACCCAGCTTTTCAAAATAAATGCCCCAATTAAAACTCAGTAGTTGCTGCGTGTGCTGAAATGCAGGAAACAGTAGCTGTCAGTCACTCATCTAATGGCAGGCAGAAAGTGCACACACGTTTGTTGCAGTGTTTAGCTTGTTACAAGTTACTTAATTCAACTTTCTATAAATGTCTGGAGAGAATAACATAATTTAGGTAAGGAGAGAAAGTATCTTCTACAAAAAACTTATCCATAGCCTGCACATAACTCCAGCCACACTGCCTCATGCAGAAAAACCCAACATAACTGCTTCTTCTCCCTCTTCCCATTTCCTTAAATAAGCATAAGTTATCAATAGTTTGTGCTATAAAACTGTAAAGTCTCAGCTGATGCTTGTGTTTTCATTGTTGCTTCTGATGGGGTAGAACTGCAAAGTCATGGTGCCACAGTCCCTGTGCTGCTGATTATTAGGGAGATGCTCCTTTTTCATAAGCAATGTCAGAGAATTGTCCGTTTCAAGCCTGTGGATGTTATTTCTGCCCTCACAGTTGCCCTAAGTTTCCAGATGCTCACAGTGTGTAGTATTGATGAAATCCACAAAATCTAAATGATGACATCTTTAGCAGTTGTAATTTTGTTAATATATACTTTTCTCAGAATACTTGGAAAATACTGAGAGTCAACGGGAGAGGATAAGAACTGCTGTCAGGTCAGTTGCAGAAATAGATCCTTGAAACAAGAGAGTCCAGAAAAATCAGATGCACAAATGCTGAGATTTGGATTTATTTGGGATTATTTTACTTCTATAGTACACATCATGTTAATATCTGACTGCACTTTGCAGTCCAAATACCCAGTCATTGATTTTCCTGGATTTCATAAACATTTTGTCTCTGTTCTCCCCACTTTTGTTTTTAAAGGAGAAGTTCTCTCTTGGACATCAGCTTCTAAAGCTTGTGGCAGTATTTGGGTAGCTATATATAACTGAGGTACAGATGCCATACTGGTCACTGAGCTACGTGAAGATCTGATACCAGCATTCTTGGCTTTTGGGCAGCAATTCAATATTATACAAATTACCTGACTTTCTTTGCCTCATTTCCCCTGCTTTGTTATCCCTTTGACCTCAGGCCAAATGTTTCCAAAGTATCTGTTGACGGAAATATCTCATGTGAAATGAGAAAAGAGCAAGAAGATACCTCTGAAAAAGATGTACTCAAAAACATATATTTGTTATTTGACTGTGTTTTCCATGGCGCTTTTCCAGCTCTGCTTTTTGGATGACAGTCATTCTTAGCGCCGGCACTGCTGAACTGAGGATATCAGGGCATTTTCTGCATTATGACATGGAGCAGCATTTGGCACAGCTTCATTTCAAGACACATGTCCTTTCCAGGAATACTCTGGCTGCCAACATGTGTGTTTGCTAAACACTTGGCACACACGGAATGTTGTAATGTACCAGATTTACTAGCGAAGGCAGGAAAGCAGCCATATGTCACAATACAGTGATATGCTGGCACTATCAAATGAAGGTGTGATGAAGTAGACTCCCAGGTCTATTCAGCAAGAGTCCTAAGCAGCACGTAGTCAGCCTGGAGGGGTGCACCAGTGAAGTCTGGTGAACTGGGCAGCAGGAAGTATCGGAGACCACGGGCAGCTTGAGGACATTGGGCAGCCAATACTGCTTGGACAGAAGAAGCAGTATGTGCTGCCCTCTTCCAGTCTCTGTAAAGCAGAGTCACATTAAGGACTGGGAGGGTTTTGCTACTGTGTTTTGCCTTGGAGAAGCTACAGGCCTGTAGGTATAGGTTGAATGACCTACTGCACGATGATGTTTAAATCACAAAACTTAAATTTGGAAAAGTCTCAGAAGATTGAAGTGGGACTGATGGTAGATGTTTTTGTGTGGCCTAAGGAACAGGAGAAGTTTGAATGTGTGGGAAGTGGCTGCATAAATGCCTGCCTGTGAAAGGATTCATGAGGATGGTCCATGATGTGAGGAAGGTAATAACACACATACCTCCTCTCTGCTGTCACCGGTGTCTGTGTTTGGTACAGCATGAACCTGAACTAATGTAGGTGTAGACACAGTGCTTGCTGCCCAAGCCTTAGAGAAACATTATCTTGCTCCTGAGGGAGTGGGAAATTTTTGAGGGCTCCCATAATCCTGTTGCCTCTACAACTGCCAAAACCTTTCCAACAACCTATTTTTTTCTTTCTTTCTTCTGCCATTCCCCTCCCAACCTCTGTTAGCCACCCTTTCCGAAGTCAGCTTACAAGAGGACATGCAACGCTGCCTTGATGTTTTGTTCATTCAGGCTGCCTCGTACAAAAGCCTGTGCAAATGTTCACCGTAGGCAGTGTGAACTTCTGCTGGCCTCAGTCTGAGTGAAGGCTCCACAGAAATGTGGAGCTGTGTTTGGCCCTCAAATATGTTACAGAAATGTACAAACAGGAGCTTTCTGGGTGACTGTGGTCAGGCTCAGACATAACCTGAGTGTAGAACTCAAACCACCTTGTTATTAGCTTTTCAACACTAAGGTAGATGAGTGTCCTGTTTAATTCTCTTCTTAGTCAGTGGGAACGGTAACCTGGAGCCCTAACTGGTTAAGCTCTGCTCTGACCATTTACATGAAACTGTGTAAATTAATTTGCATATGTAAATCTGTCATTTGTAAGGAGTTTGGAAAGGCTGGAAAGAAATCAAGAGAATGTATGTGAAAACATAACAGACCTGATAGAAGAGAGACCAGTTGTGGCTTCTTCTGAAACTAAAACTTGATCTCCAAAACTGATGAAAACATATACATTTTATGGACTGAATAGTATATAGATATATTATATATGTATTACAGATATGTATACCTATATATCAGTCAGTTGATAATCAGGCTGAGGGATTTACTACACAGCAGGTTTTAACTGAAAAACTTGGTAAAAATTCAACAAGCGACTAGATATTAATAGAAATAACATGAATATTATGCATATTTACATACTTTTTTTGAAGACTGAAAAGAATCAGTTCAGAGTTTAAAGTCAGCTCTAACTTTTGGGGTTATGAATAAAATCTTCATAGAGATAAATAATCCTGTGTGCAACTACTTGGAAATCTTGTTCTCGCCTGCGGCAGGGGCTGCTTGTCAGGACAACTTGTACTGAGGCAGAGGCAGGGTGAGATGACCATGCGAGCAGTTGGATGCTGCAGTGAGTTTGCAGCTCAGTGCCATATGATGGCATTGTTAAAGCATAGCTTTTGTGATGGACAGAGGTCATAGCAGTTCTGTCAGCTGAGCTTTCCTCTGGCCATTTCAGAGGTGGTTTCAGCAGAAAGTCGCTCTTTGCAGAGTTCAGTCTCGGGGTCTCCCTTGTTCCCAGCACAGCTGTGACTCTCTAGACAAGTGAGCCACAATCCTGCATCTTTCATCTCATTAGTATTGCTTGCATTTTCTGACCACCTTTAAAAACAACAGGAAAACCAGTCCCAGATGTCCGCAGTGCTTTAAACAATACATGCGCACTGCAAATGTGTGGAGTCATCATTGCTAAGGGATCAGTGTGTTTGTGCTGAATACTTTATGAAGATTTATAATGGCTTCTTTATTTTTTTAAAGGAATACAACAGCAGTATTCACTGTACCTGGAGCAGAAACTCCTTTAAGTAAGATAACATCTGTAAGAAATGCAGGCCCTCTAAGACTGACACGATGATAATACTTGGGGATCTCTGAAATAGGGTTGATTAGGAAGGATTCTCATGTATGAGGCTGGATATTTGAGATTTCCAAGATGAATAAGGGCAAAGGAGTGGGGTTCAGTTCTTGCAGTCCTGGCTTTGTACCCGCTGATGTAGTGAATTGAGAGGCCTTGGCCTGGTGTCTGAAACACTGTTGTTTGTGTTGCCGTTCAAAATTGCTCTCCTGAAATGCTTCTCCTGAGGCAGGACGGTCACCTTATTCCTGATTATTGTAACTGGGCTGTGAAATCAGGAAAACCTATTTATCAGGACATAACTTTCTGCTATTCAGCGTCTGAATGTTGCTCTGTGTTTCTTTAAATTTTGGAGGCAGAAGATACTCATGTCAAGCTCTTGCCCTCTCCTTTTTAAGTTGTGCTGCTCTTGTTTGCCTTCCCACAAACGCTAACTGCTAGCTATATATAATTTTCTGAACTCCCCCGTGTTCGCCATGGCAATCAGCTACTCTGGTGGCAGGTACGCGCTAGGCGAGAGAAGTGTGTTGAGGCATGTGAAGGCTGGATTGGCTGGAAGTGAGGTAATGTGATGCAGTGCAAATAGAGATGCAGGGATGAGGACGTATCCTGTCTGCAAGCCTTGCTTGTTTCTGCCTGTAGGAACAGGTGGGGCTATGCACATCTGGATAGTAGAGATGGACTTGCAGTTGCCATGGTAGATCTGTAATAAAAATTCTTCTGGCTACTTGTTTCAGAAATAGAGAAAATTGTAGACCTTCTCCCTTAGTGTTGCGTAATTTCTTAGCTTTATTCTCATTTTTAGAAGTTAGAGCAGCTGAGGAAAAAGGGACACTTAGCTGGGAAGAATCACACAGGAGGGGAGAAAGTGGTTGGAGCACAGGTGGGGACATGCATATTGCAGACTGGTTTAAAAGAGGGAATGATTGCTTAACTTCTTTCAACAGGAAAGGATTTAGTTCGATGAAAAGGAGTATTTCAACAGGTTTTGGGGTTTTTTTTTTTTTCTTTGTACCCAAATGTAGGTAGAAAATAGTCCTTTGCTCCCACTGTTCTGTAAAGGAGCACTCTTCTACATAATTAGTGGCTTTGAGTCTGCTTTGTCAAGTAGAGCATACTTGCTGCATCCGTTGGCTGGAGGGCTGCCATTTTCTTTTCACTTCAGCTTCACAAGAGCAACCGGCTTGAGGGAACATCGTCCAATTGCCTGAGCTTGCCCAGGGGCCGAGGTGACAGGCGGTATGGGATGTGAGACACAGAGCTAAGCAATTTTCATTCTATCCAAGAGAGGGCACATTAACAAGGTAATTATAGCACATTACTTCAGCAGGGATGCATCAATTTTAATCCTTGAAGCATCCTAGTGAAGCAGATAAGTGAGTACTATTAGGCCCATTTTACAAAAGGAGAGACTGAATTAAAAGCCGAAATGACTTGTCCGTGGCAAAGCTGTAATCTGTCTGAAGGGCAGGGACTAGAGGAGAAGGGCCTGATTCACAGACCCCAGCAGGGAGCCACTCCCACTTGATGTTGGAGACCTCTCCATTAGCTGCAAGCCACTCCAGCTGGAGCACAGGGAATGGGGGAACTGGATGCTTTGTTCATTACATTTTGCTACTCCATTTTTCTGCTGGAAAGTTAATTGTAACGTTGAAATTTGTCAATTTGAAATCATTGATGAATCTCGTTAGCAAATAAGCTCTAGTTTATGTATAGTTTGTAGACAGGTCATCACAAATACGCAGAATTTATACTGCTGTTAGAGACCCGGGTATGTCTTTGTATAGAAACAATTAAAAAGTTGAAAAATGTTTCTCTTCTCATGGTGGAGACTTTAATTGTTTAATCAAAAAAATCACAACAGTTCAGAGTTGTGTTTTACCCACAGGTGAAAGGGAGCCATTGTAAAAGACTGGTTTTCATTGGTTTTGGTTAGCTGTTCAATTTGAGTTGTTCTTAATATTTAATTTTTAAACTTTTTTTTTCCCAAATATTTATT
Organism: Fregata magnificens; assembly: GCA_013389945.1. Classification (NCBI taxonomy): domain Eukaryota; kingdom Metazoa; phylum Chordata; class Aves; order Suliformes; family Fregatidae; genus Fregata; species Fregata magnificens. The sequence goes on from WAAD01011767.1 coordinate 400,300, forward strand.
TTATTAACTCTCAGCAGAATATTTTGGGAAAGAAACCTTAAATGAGGAGACCCTTGCAGCATATTTATTCCCCTTTAGTCTTCTACATCATCAAGGCAAACTGTTAATGCGCAGTTTATCTTGTGCTATAAGTCAAACGATCTTGTATCTCTTACTGGATGTCTGATAGAGAAGCAGACCATGATTTCTCAGTCAACTGGCAGCATAATCTTATGAAAAACTGTGCTTATAACTGGGGATCATATTTATTTCCTTATTTATGGTTGCATAGCAGGATTAGCCCTTGTTATCCCTGTGTTTGGCTCATAAAGGACCTAAACTTACTGTAGCTACGAGACATCAGTAGAGGATGTACCCTTCCCTTTGCCAGACTAAGCACATACTTCTGTCCAGTGGTCCTAGACTTGCTGCTGCATTTGACATTTAAGTAGCAGCTTCTCTGTGAAATTATAACTTGTGTGAAACAAGTTGGGGAGTGTCAGACCAGTTCCTGAAAGGCTCAAGCCTTTACTGAAGCCTTTGCCTTGCTCAATGCTTGGGTGCCAGTTGTTGCTAACATGTAGAGTGGAGACTGGCTGGCCTGTGGGAGTAGGATTGCTCCCTAACTCTTCGGCATGCTGCATGCTCCTATGTGGGGGAGTATCTGAGGGGTCATGATGTGTTACTGTCCTGACAACACCTTTCTTAGAGCTGCAGAGAAACTTCAGCCCCCAGAGCTGCCATTCAGACGTGTGGTCTTTTGCACTAGGTGATCTGCAAAGGCTGTGGGGATGTTTGCTGCAGCTACAGGAGCAGTGTGAAAGGGTCAGCCATGGGGCAGTGCCTTGAGCAGGGGACTCGCCCCCACACCATGAGGATGCATGCAGAAGAGCAACACACAGCTGCCCAGGCAGTTTCCCAGGCTCTGCTCTTAGATCATCACTGCCCTGTGGCTAAAACAGCACAGGTATCTGAGGTCTTTGATGGTAGACTTGAGCAGACCAGCTGCTCCTCTGAGTTTCATTCCAGCTGCTTAAAACTCCTCTGTGAGAGACATGTTCGTGGCTCAGTGCCTCTTCAACCCAGTGTGACCCAAGCTTTGCCTCTGTCTCCCTTTCTTCTGTTTAAGCTGTGTGGGATCTCCCTTTGCTTACTCAGAATGTCACAGCGCTCTCTTAGGACAGCGGTGACCTACTCATTTCTGATACAAAATAAAATCAGAGGTTAGGGTTGTACAAAGAGAAAACTGAAATACCCACGAAATCTAGCATGTGATCGTGACCCTTCTCCTTAAAGTATCCAACACCAGAGCCTCTGAGTCTGTAGAGAGTGTTTTGCTTAGCACTGCAAGGTGGTGTAGGACATCATCTGTGAAGCCCTACATACCCTCCACCCCAAATTTGTGTCTGTAAGGTCAGGAGGGGCTTATCATGCTGAAACTGAGAAGCCCTTTATTATTATCTCATTTCGATCTTTTGTTTTCAGTTCAAGGAAATCTTTTCCTCCATATTTCTTGGATGCTTTCTTGATTAGTTGTTTGAAGGACTCCTATTTTTTTGTAATTAGCTTAGATAAGGCTCATTTACTCAAGTGATGCAGAGTCAAGGGTGAAATGGGAGAGGGATCCAGAAGACTCTGATTTTTCTGTTTTGTTGTGACACTTGCTCTTATTTCTGGGATTTAGACTCTGACAAGTGCGTGTGTGGTTCCTGAAGAGTTTTTGTTTAATACTGAGCAAAACTAAGTGGCAATATTATTGCTTTGCAATGCTATGGGCAATTTACCTTACAACACTTTTAAATGGCTCAATATCAGAGTCTTAATTTTAAGAAAGAGATGGTAAAGTGACTTAACCACATCCATACATCAGGTTCATGCTAGATTTAAGATGAGACATGACAGACATCTTGTAAACACTCAGATGTCTGAGATTTGGATTCATGACTCAGGCCTTCGGAGCTCTTCTGTCACTGTCAGGTTGGTCTGTCTTCAGCAGTTGCATATCAGATTGCAAATGTCTTGCCCAGTTTTTCTTTGAGCATTTAAATTAGGCATACCTACTTTTTGTTTCGATACATTAGAATCTCTGAGGACTCCAAGGGTAATGCCTTTTACAATTTGCAAATATATATGCTTTATTTACTGTAAATAAATAGGGGGTTTTGTCTCTTTTAATCCATACCTGTGTTTTTCTCTTCTGTGATAAGCATATAGAAGTCTCATCTTGTTGGAATTTGCAAGTACTGAAATAATGGATACTGAGAATATTTTATTTTCCAGGTCTTTGGATTCAGTTCAGCCCCTGCTGTGCTATTAATATAGCTCTTTTCACCAGCTATAAAAATCAAAACAAATGCATATGAAACCATGTAAGATTCTGTTCCTCTTCTCTCTCTAATGGAGATTGAAATACCTGCAGCAAAACAGAATCACACCTAAGAGTCTGTGTTTGAATTAAACCCCAGAGCCTCTGTCTGCTTTAATCTCCTGGTTATGTAAAATGCAGTTTAAATGGAGAGAAGCGTTTTTCCTTGTGTTGTGGTGACAGTTCTGGACCTGCTCTGAACCTGCAACTGCAGATAGTTGGTGGGAGTGGATAAAGTTAATTGACAAGTCAGCTTGAAAACAAATGTTCTTTTAAGATTTGGAGGAGTTAAAGGACACAAGGAGAGGGGTGATGGTTCAGCTGCCCTAGATTGTAATGAAAATGGCTAATGCATATTAAAAGGGTATTCTGAAACCTGCTAGCTGGAATAGCTGCATCATTTTGCATTTGTCAGGATAGCAGCTCTCGGTTTGCTGTGCATGGTACCCCTTGGCATCTAAAGATCTCATGCTGTGTCAGGGCACCGTGGAGGCTGGCACCTTGCTGGGGACTGGGAGCTGTGGAGCTGGCCGGCAGTGGCCTTGCCAGCCAGGGTATCTCCCATTGCCTCTAGAGAGGGAGCTGGGCAGGCTGGGGAGAGAGCAGGGCAGGAGGGGACAGCCCCCAGCCCAGCGTATTAGTGTACTCAGGAGCCCGACTTGCTGTCTTTGTTAGAAATCCTTTTCTCACCAAGACAGACTCCCTTTGCTGAGTCTCCTGCATGTTTCCTCTTTGGAAATAAGTCAGTGGTATCCAAAATAGCCCACTGTATCCAAAAAGAGCCACTGTTGCAAGGACCATTGTCTTTATAATGATTGAACTGGATTCAGGAAAGAGGAGCTCCCTCTGTCCATAAGCCCTTACAGAACTGAGCTGTTTGCAAGTCCCCATTGCAAGCCTGTCCTGTCCAACCACAACAGAAGAAACGCTTTGTGCTCCAGTCTCTGCAGCACCCCCTGGAACATCCTCTGACCTGTTTTGCACCACAAGGGCTCAGTCTTGATGTATGCTTCAGATCAGCAGTGTAGGTTAGGAAGTGATTGCTCATGAAAAGGCACTAAATGTATGTCTCCTACGTTCTTACTGATCATGGTGGAAATGTATTGCAAACTTGTAACGAAATGATGGGTTTCTTTCACAGTGTGCAGTTCTGGAATATTTTGCAATACCTCTAGGTTTCCCTATCCTTCCGCTTAGTTGCACCTTGCCTTTTCTTATAGGCTGCATTCTAGTCAGGTTCTAAATTTTGTCTTTGTTTTATGCTGCCACTCAGAAGTTTGCATGAGATCCCTCTCAAGGCAACTAGGGTTAGGAGGTCACAAGTATAAGATTCCTGGGGGTACTAGAAATGGCCACTTCTTTCTGTGGAATACGTTCCCTTGTACTGTTCCTCAACAGCAGAGGAAAGGAAAAGGATCTTGCAGCAGTCTAGGGTCAGGGGTGAAGAATTGACAAATCTGGTCTCTTTATCACTATGCCTGTTAAACATAATTATTCTTGCTCTTACGGGGCTTCTAAGTAGTCACAATTAGGAATTATGCTAATAAAGTCTGTTGTGACGTGAAAGCTCACTTCATTGCTTATGCTTCCTCGTGACTGTGTTTTAGTACTCTGCAAAACATAACGTCCCTTCCTGGGACATTATCGTATAGGAAAGGAGAGGCTTCAGTGCTGAAGGTTGGCATCTGGAGGACCCAACCTTCTTTCCGAGCTCTGCAGTAGAATGACTTGATGACCTTTGAACAGGCAAGGCATGAGAAGTGCTTAGTACCAGGGACATTGAGGTCTGAAGATCTGTTCCTGAATAGTGGAAACTGAGGCCAAGTTTTTATAGAAAGCTTGCTGTGATACTGGGCTCTGACCTTCTGAAACGTCTGTCCTTTGGACCTGCATTCTGATGAATTGAGCTCTCCCAGCTTCTGTTGGTATTTGGAGTATTGAAATATTCAAAGTTAGGTCTTGTTTTGATGCACAGAAAAACAGACCTGCTGTTGGAAGAGTGATGTACACCATTCCCCCATCAGTAGCAGGAGTCAGATTTAGTAGTACCATCACCAGGAGCACCAGCCTCTTGATGCTAGAGCTAAAGGGGCATCTCTGTGAGTGCCATTGAAGAACGGCATCCAGGAGGATGACAGTAAGGGAGTTGTTTCTTTAGCACTGTACTGGTATGCTGTGGACAGGTAAATTAAGGAATGCCATTTTGCAAAGATATGTGTTGAAAGTACGGCATTTCTCTTACTTCTTCCACTGGATATTTGGATATGTTTTATATCACTTTGAAGAAATGAAGTCATCCTTACGTGCTTTCAAATGTGTTTTTCTGGAGATGAGGGACTTAACTGTTATAGGCCTCAATATTCTTCCATGCAAAATGGAAAAATTAATATTAGCCAGGCAATTGAACCTGGTTCTGCTGCCTGATTAATGCTGGGAAAGTCTTCTAAGAGTCTTGGGGGAGGCAGTAGGCAAACACAGGATAAAATAGTAAGTGGTTTAAGGACACCAGTTTCCAAGGATGCTGATCATTTTGGATGTGACTGCCCTTTTAATGAGTTCTTACTTCTTAGTCAACCAGCATTGCCAATGAAATACCAGTGGCTTTGGTGGCATATGGAGCATAGATTTGATCCTCAGCTATGTTGCCTTGTACTACATGTGTGCAAAAAAATAGAGCCAAACATGACATACCTATTTTTCACTGACTGGACTCAAGGCAGTAGGCTGTAGAAAGGAAGATGATGGCTATTGTAGATTTTGCGAAGAGAGAGTGGGGAAAATAAAGATACAAAGAAATCAAAAGGTAGATGTATCTCTTTTTCTTGCCCCAAAACTTAAGTGCTAGTTTTGTCTGCCAGAAAGCTTTCCACAAAGCATCCCTAGGTTGTTAGAAATCAATACTTTTGTTTAAAAACTGTTGCTGAATAAAAATTCTCTGTCTGTAGCATCTAGCAGTTAGGTTCCTTTTAGAGCTTTGTTGCCTTGTTTTGTTTCTTAGCCCATAGAGTTGTTGGGTGTGGGGAATGTGGTTAAAGGAATTCATTGCAAATTCCCTGGCTCTTCTGAATGTATTCCTTAACTTGAATGAGACAGTTCAGCAGGTCCTGGAAACAGCTTATTTGTACTGTATAAACTAAGTCTAATCACAGGCAGCACAATTCTAGAATCTCCTTGAAATGACCACAGAGTTGCTCATGAGAGCACTGCAGCTTAATTTCCCTCTTGCTTTCCCATTTGTCTCAAAGACTGGTCCGTCAATGTTCTTGTCATAATCTTTTGCTGACCAGAGGCTACATTAAAAAAAAAAAATCTCCTCTTGAATCTTGTGGCAAATTTCTTTCTTCCCTTTGGCTTCCCTGACTCATTGAACCCAAAACTAGTGTCATTGACCCAACAGGCTAAAAAGTTCATTAGCGTTCATATTTTCAATCATCTAAATCAGCTGTTTGTTTCCACTGCTATTTGCAAAATTTCCTTGGACTACAAAGACTTTCATCAGACACTCTGAACTTAGGCATCCCCCAGAGAAAAAACAAGATCCTGCAAGTTGAATGGCAGTCTGGTGCTCAATGTGGTGCTTAAGATAGTTCCATATTCAAAAGCAAAAGATCATGAGAGCAGAGTGAAGCTAAAGGAAGGATTAGCATATAAGCAATTCAGGCACAATTTTTTTTAAACATGGCACAGTCAGAAATTTTGAAGAAGCCACTAGTCAGCAAGGTAAGAAAAGATGCATGAAGAGCTATGCTGGACAACTACCATAGAGACGTGGAAGGGTAGCAGATGTCAGTTGTGGGAAGGATCAACAGCATTGTGCCAGTTAAATGTCACTTGAGAGGTTTCTTTAGAATATACTTTTAAAACTTTTGTCAAGTTTCAGAAGGCCCAAAGTGTTGAAGTTACTGTACAACTGAAAATATCAGAGTAAGAGGCTCTGATGAGAAAATGTCGAGGTATGGATACGTTCCTACTAGGCGAGGAGGACTTGACTTAAGCATTAATATAATGAAGCACTTTGACCCTTTATTTTTACTGTCTCTTGACATGGAGCATGGGAGGGCTAGGCAGGGCTTGAGAAACAATGACTTAAATGGCATCTAAAAAATAAATAAATAGAATAAATGAAGGAGGCTGCTCCATAGTCAGGTGCTGGAATTAGCTGCACTAGCAGGTCACTGGAAGAGTGTGGTCTTCTTCCAATGGGTCATTGGAAGGGACCGCACTTTTTACAGTTACTAAAAAAAGTATTTTCCTAGTAGAGTGTTTGAGTATTGTGAAGTGATTCAATACGTGATGCTGGACAGCGTGAACAAATAAATCATAGAATCATAAAACCATCGAGGTTGGAAAAGACCTCTAAGATCATCAAGCCCAACCATCAACTAACACCACCATGACTCCTAAACTAGGCCCTGGAGTGCCACGTCTA
>WAAD01011767.1:407167-422160 GCA_013389945.1 Fregata magnificens
GCCTCACCAGTGCCGAGTACAGGGGCACGATCACTTCCCTGCTCCTGCTGGTCACGCTATTCCTAATACAAGCCAGGATGCTGTTGGCCTTCTTGGCCACCTGGGCACACTGCTGGCTCATGTTCAGCTGGCTATCGACCAGCACCCCCAGGTCCTTTTCTGCTGGGCAGCTCTCCAGCCACTCTTCCCCAAGCCTGTAGCGTTGCATGGGGTTGTTGTGACCAAAGTGCAGGACCCGGCACTGGGCCTTGTTGAACCCCATACAGTTGGCCTCGGCCCATCGATCCAGCCTATCCAGATCCCTCTGCAGGGCCTTCCTTCCCTCGAGCAGATCGACACTCCCACCCAGCTTGGTATCATCTGCAGACTTGCTGAGGGTGTACTCAATCCCCTCATCCAGATCATTGATGAAGACATTGAACAAAACCGGCCCCAGAACCGAGCCCTGGGGAACACCGCTCGTGACCGGCCGCCAACCGGATTTAACTCCGTTCACCGCTACTCTCTGGGCTCAGCCATCCAGCCAGTTTTTCACCCAGTGAAAAGTATGCCCATCCAAGCCGTGAGCTGCCACCTTCTCCAGGAGAATGCCGTGGGAGATGGTGTCAAAGGCCTTACTAAAGTCCAGGTAGACAACAACACACAAATGAGAAGAGTCAGACAAAGAAAAGCATTGGGAAAGCAGGGGGAGTGGAAAGGAAGGGGAAAATGGAAAAGAGGGCTCTCTAAGCTAAAAGGAAGCAGCAAATTAGTATTTGAAAAGTTAAGTATAGTCAGTGTTGCTGTATTCCTTGGTGTTACTTTCATAGCAGTATATGTTACTTCAGTTTCACATGCATTGAGATTAAATAGCAAAGGAGATGGGACATTCCACTGCAAATCAGAGTCGGACCTGGGCAGCTTTGTATCTTCTGCTCGCAACTTCTTAGCAAAGATGTTTAAGTCTTTGTTCCATGGCAGTCTGGGAGTTTGGAGGAAATGGGTGGGACAGGACAGAGGGTGGGATGGTTTAAGGGAGCTGTAAGGCTTATATTTTGAGGAACATGGTCCAAGGATGGACTAGAAAGCTGTAAATCAGAATTCATGGCAAATGTAGATAACAGAAACACCTGAAGAGCAAGCTGCTTCCTGAAAACCTGAAAGCTCTCAGAGTCTGACATCATCTCTGCATCATAAATTCACCTTCAAGGAGTAAATGTCCTCTGGGCATCTTCATTCTTAATAATAAGCATAACACACCAAACAGGTTTTTTTGGTATCATGATAGTTGATGTGGAGGTGAGATTTCCTGCGAGCTCAGAGTGTAATATTAGAATATTCCCATCTAGTGCTAGGGAATTTTGAGACCCTGTAAGTGCTCTTGGTACATGTCTTAAGGCTGTGATTTTCTTCTTAGGCATCCCATTATCCTTATCAGCTTGAGTGGGATTATTGGTCTTGTTTTCCTATCTATCTGTTTAGGACGATATATCTCAGCAGACCTATGGCTTGTATATTCAGAGGCTTACAGAGAAGCTATGGCTCCATTGTTCTGTGCCTGCGTCCAACCTGTGTGATAAGCAGACCTGTGCAAATCAGCCCTTTGACAGAGAGTTAGGGTGGTCAGAGTTAGGGTATGCCAGCAAGACCTTTATCATTGTAGTTTGGGACCGGACAAAGTACTATCGTGGCTGTCTCCAGGCTGGACCGCCTGGTTGTCTCTACTACTCAGCTGAGCATGGTTGGGTGGGTTTTCCTGGCACTGAGGCTGGCCATTGCAGGATGGTCACAAATTGGTGACATCATTACAGGATTGGGCACCAATTAGAACACAGGAAGTTCCAGCTGAACATGAGAAAAAACGAACATGAGAAAAAACTTCTTTACTGTGAGGGTGACGGAGCACTGGAACAGGCTGCCCAGAGAGGTTGTGGAGTCTCCTTGTCTGGAAATATTCAAAACCTGCCTGGACGCAGTCCTGTGTACCCTGCTCTAGGTGAACCTGCTCAAGCAGGGGGGGTTGGACAAGATGATCTTCAGAGGTCCCTTCCAACCCCAACCATTCTGTGAATCTGTCTGTCTGTGCTCATAAACATGCAAAACAGGATGGTTATATGCAGACTGGGTACTGGGAATGGTCACGGGCATATCCTAACTCCTGAGGTGTGCTCAGGAATTATTTGGAAGAGTGCTAGTTAAAATGAGAAAAATCATATCAGAGACTGTTCTAGTATAAAATTGCCAACTACCATGTTTCAAAGTCTGGGAGTGCACCCAGGCTCCATTTCCTTTGTTAATGTAGGTATAGGCTACCATTTTGACTTTCACAGTGTCAGTCTCTTCAGTGTTTCTAAAACCCTTCACAAGCCATTAAGAGAAACAAGACCCTCAAGGAGAGAAAAACATCTTGCAGTAACTGTAGGTAGACTGAAAATACTCCTATTAGAACTGGACTGCTCAGCTCTGGTGCTGTGCCTGGTCAACACTTCAAGCAGGCAACTTTCCTCATACTGGAATGATTGGGATGCCACTGGAGAACAGAAGATGGGTTCTCCCAACCACTGCAGGTACACTGCTGGTGGGTCTAAAGTGGCAGTGTTAGGTCAAATACAAGAGTCTGCTAGATGCAAGGTTTGGTGTTGCCACCATTAAGTAAATGGTGAAGGGAGAGCCCAGTGCATCTTTCCCCTAAGGAAGCCTTGTATTAAGAAGTCAAGAGAAGCAAACGGGACATCTTTCATTTGATTCCAGTTCACCATGTAACTGTCTCCCACTCACTTCCCTCTGGGGAACATCCTTATATTTAAAGCAGGAAAGTTGTGAATAAAGTTTCCTAGGTCTCAGCACCTGTGTGTGCCAGCAGCTTGCTGCATAAACCTTGGTGGGAGAGAGGGACAAACCCTGTCTCATTGTGCCTCAGGTTCCTGATTAGTATTTTAGGGATATTAATGCTGCTCAACCTGCTACATGGTTTTTGAGAGACTTAGTTCATCATCGCTTCCAATAGCCTTAGAGACACTGCTGCAGAGATACTAGAGGGGAGGGGAGGATTGCTATCATTGTTACGGGACAGAGTGTGTAGGGAAAGGAGAAGGGCAGAGGGATGACGGGGCAATCGCTGGAACCAGTGAAAGTCAAAGCACTGCACGTATGCTTGGCCGTCGGCCCCTCTGCATACTAATAGGGTGTTTGAAACGGCTGTCTTTGTGGTGCTTGCACGGGCTCGAGGGACCTGCCCTCCCCTCGCTTGTGTTCCTCCACTGTTTCTTTCTGTCCTTTGCTCCCCCTGCTCTGCGGCACTTACTGCCTCCCCCCTCACGCACACACCCCTCTGCTCACAGCCAGGTTCATCAAAACACAAGTGGGTCTCCATGGTAACGGGGAGACAGCTGAAAAATGGCAGCTAAATGCAGCTGCCCCTCATTTAATATCGACTCTGGCACTGACAGAACAGATAATGGGCAATAACACACCATTATGCTGCGGGGAAATGAAATGCTTCAGCAGACGCCTGTCATGCTGCAGGGATTTATTTGTTACTGTACCAGCAGAGACTTCTCTCCCCTTCTGTCTGTCACTTTCTGTCATTCCCTCTTCTTTTCCTCCTCCTCCTTTCCTTTTTCTGCCTGTTTCTGCACTTGTCCCTTCTTTGCTTTCTGCTATTTCTTTCCTTTCCCTCTTCCTTGTTTTTCTCCTCTCCCCACCTCTTTTCTCTCTTACCTCCTCTACTATGTTCTCTAACTCTTATGTTACACTGGATTTCTTGTTCCTGATGTTGGAGCATGCTGTGTCTGAAGACTGAGAGCTCTGTGAAGCTCCAAGCTCTTTGCTCCTTTCAGACTTCCCATTTTCTTTCTAGTTTAAACCTACTTCTGTCTTCTGTCTGTGTGCACACGTCAATATGAGTCTAGTAAGGATGAAGTTTGCTTGATGAGCCTTCAGCCAACATATTTCTGTGAGCTGTGTTTTAGTTTGACAAGTGCAACACAATGTAATGAAAGTTTTTCGTGGAAATGTAGAAGAAAGCACTAATGAAAAAGATGCTCTCCTGCTGATTCTGGCACCAGAGTGTGTGTGTTATTTACAGCTGGCCATAGAGCGCCCAGTGGTTGGGTGGTTTGCATCTGGGTTGTGGATCATGTTGGTTTCTAAATGGTGAAAGAGCGACAGCGTTAGGAACATCTTAATTATCCAGGGTTAGTTTCACTTTGTGATTGCTGTGGGGTTAGTTTTTCTAAATGTCCTCCTTGGGCAAATCTGAAATGTCACAGAACCAGGCGCACTGATGATAGCAAGTGATCCTCTCTCAAGTCTTGTAAGACTTGTCCCTCCACAGATACAACTTTGAACTAAGCGATGAACTTTCAGGTACCTACCTTTTAGCTGGAATGAATTGAGGCCTGTGAAACTCATTGCTTTGACTCAAAGGCTGCTCTGACCTCAGCAAAGGGCTGTCAGTGTGGATGCAGTTCATACAGGTAAAAGCATGCTCTTTTCAGTACAGCCTATTTCCTCCGTGTCTTCACGCAAAGAAACATGAAATCCTCACAGATGTATAGTGATGTGGGTGTAGTTGCATCTATGTGAGTGACCTTTGCTGGTCATCAGTGTCCAGACATGCATTTGATGGGTAGAGCAAGGGGGAGCTATAGCATCATCTTCTCCCACAAAATGTACGCCATCTGTGCAGTGTGCATTCCTAGTCACATGATGTGGCAGAGCTCTGGCAGCTGCCCAGTCCCTAGGTGCTGCAGTTAACATTGTAGGTATGTCCAGGATCACATCCCTTCATCCCTGCCTGATGTTGGTGTCCTGGAAAACCTGTGTGATGCAGAAACTGTTCGAGGCCTTGCTTGTGCCTGGAGGGCTTTATTGACCTAGGCATGCAAAGAACTCATTTGAATACAGATGTCCTTTATAAATTATTTTGCTAGCGTGCCTGGTCCCTTATCAAAAGAAATCATAACAGCAAAGTTGTATTTTCTGCCAGTATAATGACATCTGCACTCGTGGTTTTGTCATTGTTGATATAGTGATTACAGGAGATGTTGGATTTTTTTTTGTACACCCAACTGATATATCTGTGCCATTAAATCTTAAGGTAAGAGTAGGCTTAAATTCCCTAAGTGATGTACTTATACACATTGTACCGTATGGACCTACAGTAGGATCATTCTTCTTTTCCTTAAGTGTGATGGAGTCAGCAAATCTAGCTAAGCAGATTCTTAGAAAGCGAATTTTGCAAGGACTCAATGCGATACAGTTTTAAGCAGTACAGATCTTACAGACTCTCTTGTTATTCTAGCATGGGGTTCCTCTAACCCAACCTTTGATAAAATACATTGATCCTGTCTTGCAAATCATCTGCATTTTTGGTACTTGGATAACTTCTGATCTAAAATTCCAGGGCTGTGGAGTAAGTGCCCATTGCTTGGATCTCAGCAGTTTCCCAGAAATGTTTACATTGCTGAGTAAAATCTGTACGCCGACTCCTAAGTTCTCTGAGCTATCCAGCCTTTGCTGTGGTTAATGACAAATGACTGTGGGAGGAATCTCTAATACAATAGCAGGTAAGATAATAAATGCTAGAGGAAAGGAGGCAGCGAAAAAGAAGGAAAGATCCTTTTGGCTTATGTCCTTGCACGCCATCATATCTCTGCAAAGGAGCTTATTTAACTAGAATATTTCCAGAAAGACAGCATACACCCTACATACCTGATTTTCTTTTTATTTACCGCTTTGCTGCAAATGTAGAGTGTGTTCCTCAGAAGTCTTGTTAGAACTCACGCATGAAACACGCAACTTTGAGACCTCACAGCTTGATGTGCAGTTGATTGGTGAAGTACCATTCATCCTCATTGATACTTTGGTTATGTTCCGATAGACTTTGGGAGTAGCTCTTGGGCGGCTATGGGTTTACCAGTCTTTCACTATTTTTCCCAGCGTCTTTAAAATTGATCCCTGTTGTAAGACATTAAAACAGTGGGAAACTGATTCCCAAGGAGCTTAGTACATTTTCTGCCTTAGGTTTCAAAGGAAGCAAGTTGAAGTCCAAAAATCCTTAATTGATGTCATTCCATCCACCTCTCTGAAAGTAGGAGATTTTTAGGTATAAACCCTGTTCAGAGCTATCTCTCCACAATTGAAATGCCAGTGCACTGACCCCCATTTCAACTGCATGCCCTGCCAGCTTCTTGAGCCGTGGTGCTTATTAATGAAATAAGCAAACATGGAAGCATCTGGGTTTTTCTTCTTCTTTTTTTTTTTTTTTTTCCTTCTCCCTGTGCCTCCCCCCAAACCTGTAGTCCATTAAGTACCATCGTGAGAGAGGAAATGGCATGTTAAAAAGAAAAACCCTGATTTTTTTTTTCTTTTTTTCTGATGAAGAATACCATCAGGACCAGGCTATGATAAATACACATAATTGAAACAAATTGCAGCTAACTGCAGAAAAGCATCTCCCAGCTGTTGACAGAAGGAAATTGCTGACAGTCTTTTCCCATACAATGAAGAAGAGAGAGAGAGAGAAAGGAACCTTGCCAGCCCATGTAAATACACGGCCACTGCTTGCACATGCATGTACAAAAGCAACCAACGTGCCTGTATGTCATCATGCGTGTATCTGTTTGCATGTACAGACATGTTACATGCACAGGTGCAAACCCAACTTTTGCATGCATTTGTAACGACGGTACCTCTATGTACCTTGCATGTCTGTGGATGCCTGCTTTGCTGGACATACTGCATGCCCACACACAGCATGACAGTAATGCTAGTTTAATGAGAACTGCCCTGGAGGCACTGTGTGCTCCACCAGAGAGAGGAGACTCCAGCTGTGTGTGTGCTTGCACACGTGAAGTTGCATATGCACATATGAAACAACAGAGACCCTGTCTTCTACAGGGAGCCCTTCCTCTGGCTTTGTCTTTAGGAGGATAAGGCAGGCTCATTTTTGGCTTTTAAAATGTCTTCCATCACTACCCTGTTCTTCTGTCCCTTTCGCCTTTTGTTTTTCATGCTCCCTATCCATCATTAACAGCCTAAATAGAAAGGGCTTAGATGCAGGAGATGAGTCTGAAGCTAGGAGGGTCATCTTTGATTGAAATGCCATACAGATGGCTAACGAGCATACGCCAGCCTTGCCTGGTTCAGAAAGTTGCTCTGGAGAGGAATTTTATATCCATAGTTCATTCAGTTGCTGGCTTCTGCTAAGACAGTCAATGAGTGGGTTGCACTGATTGTTTTGTGATACGGGTTTGTCACATATGGATTGTTTACAACTGGCCCATCCAGGGATCTGCTCCCACGCAGCCATGTGGTTGTTTCAAAGCAGGCAACCTGTTGCACTGAGTGGGCCACAGGAATGCTAGTGAGCAGAAGACGAAGTTAGAGACCTCCAGCAGATTGTTAGCAAGAGCTAGCAAATCGGTTGGCAAAATCTGCATTGAGGATGATGCTCTAATATTTGCTGAACATAATTTCTTGTGGTCATCTGTTGATTTCATAATCTGAGCTTCTATTGGCCACTTCATAAGGGCATTTTGACTTACTTAGAATCAAGCAGGAACATCAAGTATGAGTTATTTGCCACATATCTGCCTTTAAAGCTGATTGCTACGGTGTGATGCCAGATGGTAAAAAAAATAGTTCTTCCTGTTGTGGTTCTGCCCATTGAAATAAAGCCATGAAGTCTGTTTGTAACCACATGCATATTATAAGTGTTATAAAAATATCCTGCTTAAACTGGTCCCTAATCTGTTATTCCCCCTCCCTTTGTGCCGGTGTTCACTGTAAACACATCAATATGAAGCAGTTAGCAAACAAACATTCCTTTATCAGAGGCGTACGTCGATCCCAATGGAAGCTTAACAGCTCAGGCAGGCAGATGCAGCAGTAGGGAAATAACTGATAAACTCAGATGTTACAGGTTATGGATTGTGTTTATGAGTTAGTGATTCACAGAAGATGCAACCAAGGGGGTGAAAGAGGGCTGGAGCCATTGACTTTTGAAGTTCAACCCGCGAAACAGTGTGTTCATCTTTAGCAGTACCCAGGGAGCTTGGGAAGAGTCCCAGAACATTTTAGTGAAAAACCCGAATGCTGAAAGAATTTAAAATAATACCAGGTGGGTGGTGCTGGAAGGGAGGTAGCTGACTCGGGCTGTTGCCATAATAACAAATCACTCCGAGGCAAGCTAGACTATGAATTTACCTATTCTGAAAAAACCACATGTGTACACTTGTAATTCTAAGGGAAAGCAAGCTACCCTAGCATATTCACATTGCGGTGTGAGCTGCCTTGCGTTTACTGAAGAGTAAGGTGATGCACATGGACAGCTACCATGAAGTAGCTGATGTGATGCATTCTACACACTTCCCTGTTGCATGAGTGTCCAGCCTCTCAGTCAGGGTCACTGCTTGATATGCAAAAGCCAAGTCTCCCATTGCTATAATTTCGTTCGGCCCCTTTAAACTCCCCTTGCAGCTAAGAAAGATCACATACCCAACTGCATTTTAGTCCTCAGTGGTTACACAATGTTGATGCGGAGCTATATGCACAAGATACAGTCTGGTCTAGAAAGAGCTCTGTGTATTGGTTGTAGCAATTTCTCTCTTTTATAGAGGTGCAAAAGCAGGCACAGGTGGTGTCTGGAGGCTCGTATGCCTGCAGGGCTGCAACACCTTGAAGGATAAGCAGGACTGGCCACACTGCCCACGTCCTTCATCACAGCCTGTTCTGCCTGGCGCTTGCATGGCTATCAGAAATTGTAGTTTGTTGACGATCACAATTCCCGTCAACGATCATTTTTGTCTTTTGGGGCCTGGCAGCCTCAGTTCTGCCAAATGAAGCAATTTCAGCACGTACTTATAAACCACACTAGAATCACCCAGGACTAAAGGTGCTTTATGGAGTTGCTACAGTTCTTGTAAGAGCTTGAAAATGAGTTCTTAATTCACCCCCATTGTGAAACAGAAGGTCAGCACTAACATTTGTCTGCTGATATCTCTGCAACTTGAGAACTTTTTTTTTAAAACTAGCATTCATTGTAGAGGCCATTCAAGGAGGTGTTGCTGGTGAGGGGGGCACCAACTCCATCTTATGATTTATGCATCATGGTATGGTCAAGTCAAGCAGATCACAGAAATTTGAAATCTAGCTAGTCGTCTCTAGGACAAAGAAACAGGAAAGTGACGCTCCAGAAATGTGTATAGACAGCAGCAGGAACAGCTGTGATCCTCTGTGGGCTGCAGATGGGGGAGCTTAATGTTGTAAGTTGTCAGGTAACTGACAACAAAAAAAGCTTTCAGTATTGGTAGGTACTATTTGCAGTGAGTTGTCTTGTTCCTTTGTCCTCCCAGAATAGTTAAGTCACACAGTTTCCTTTTGTTTGTGGGACTGAAGTATAGCTACAAG
This sequence comes from Fregata magnificens, assembly GCA_013389945.1. NCBI lineage: Eukaryota > Metazoa > Chordata > Aves > Suliformes > Fregatidae > Fregata > Fregata magnificens. Next base: position 416,561 of record WAAD01011767.1, read on the forward strand.
CAAGAAAAAGTTGTGTAAAATTGGGAAAAAATATTTAATGGAGCTTCTTTATTTTTCTTGAGTCCAATTGCCTGAGTGTAAGGATAAAACTGCATATATATGTATATATAGATAGGTCAATTATATAAATTAATATAACTACATATAATTTCTCCCTCTCTTATTTTTTTTAGCTCTGCAGAACCAACACAGTTCTGAGAAAATAAGTTATACCTTGTTCTGACATATGTATTAACAGAATAGCTTTTAAAATTACATTGTCAAGGCCAAATTCTGCCAACAGTCTTCCTTCAGCAGCCCCATAAGAGATCATGGCATTATGAAGGTACGAGTAGAACTTGGTCTGCCAAAATTCTGTTGCTAGAGAGAGTGTGCAAGAAGATCCCAGCTTGTCTGTGACTCCATAAAGTAGTGGCAGACCTAGCAGTTATGGGGGACAAAAACCCACTTATTTTTATTGGAACTGAGCACATTTGACCAGATAGATAGCTGTCAAGAGACAAGTAACCTGGAGGCTCTGGAGGTTACTTTGGCAAAGCCCGTTTTCAGAATTGTCTTGTATTTTAAAAATAGAGATCCTTTCCACATAGCAGGCGCTTCAGTGATCCCTCACCCTGGCCATGTACAAGGATACACAAGGGTTTGCCCTGTGCATCTCAACCAAAACTGCCATTCCTCCTTGCCAAAATCTCTGACGAGCTTTCAGTTCCAAAAGTGGCAAGACCCCAGTGGTGGTGGGTTAATGGAGTTGTTAAAGTGTGGGGAACAGCTTGAAGAGGGACAACACTTCGGTAAAACAGGGGTTGGAAAATATTTATAAAATATACAAGTCCCCCAGGTGTTTAGATTAGAATAAGAGTCTTTGCTATTTAAAACAAAACAAACCTCAAAACATAAAACCACAGAAATCAAGAGCCTCCAGGGCGAACTCATCTCCACGAAAATAATGGCAGCACCTTTCTGAACTGAAAGAGAAACTCATTTTTCAACAGTAGTTGTAACACAAGGGCTGTGTCACATTTCCTGCAGGGAGATTTGAAAAGTCATTTTTACAGCAGCTGGACTTTGCTTGTAAGAGTAAGCATTACATCAGTTCTGACCTTCTAGCAACAGGCTTAGGAAAAATAACATGAACACAGATACCAGCATGATTGCTGTCTTACATCCAGCAGTATACCTTCACTGATTACCATAAAATTACTTCTAATTTTTATCAGGGCCAGTGGGTTCAGAGTTTGGCTTATAGTACTGAAGAGAAGCACTGATTTGGCTGTTGTGTTGTTTTTTTTTTTTTTTTAATTCATACCCAGTGTTGATAACTTGTACATGGCTTTAATAAGATTGTGCTACTCAGTAGCTTGAAATAATGAAAACAGCTGGGCTCATTCTTGGTGCTGTCACATCAAAGATATGAAAGTCATTTCATTGATTATACAAAGTTACTAATTTTGAATGAACTGATAGAGTAGCTGTGATCTATTATGCCAAATAGCATAGACAATTTCAGAAATGTATGAAAACAAGTGAGCTGATAACTATTTTAACAGATTTTCAGTGTATACTAATAATGAATTTTTACTGCATTGAAATAAATGCATGTAATATGTGTATATCAAAAGACCACATGGAAATAGCCAAGAAACAATTACAATAATGATATAACTTTTGCAGTTGAATACAAAAAACTTCCACCATAATGAAGTATTTGTTTTCAAAATCTTTTTGGTTTGGTGGGGTTTGAAGAGATCTCGTATACTTCCAGTGATTAGCTGGAATACTTTTGCCTAAGTACCTTTTCTGTTCATCAGCATCTTCACCAGATAGAGATGCTAAACTGAAACGTTTATTGCACTGCTGTTGAGCTTCCCCACCCTCTGACCTCAGGTGGCTTTCTGTACCTCTTAATCCACTCCTATTTCTCAGTCTTGTCCGGATTGCATGTAAAATCTTCAAAAGCATGCTCAGTTTTCCACAAGTGCCTAGATGAAATAGCTGCTGTGTCCAGATGACTTTTGTGGAGCTTCTGGCAAACTTTTATTCTGTGACTTTCCTCAGTGTCATCTAGCTCCTATTCTGTACATATAGGGAGTTACTAAAATGAAAGACCATGTCCCTTTTAGAGTCTCTGTTACTGCAATGCAATAATAGTAAAAACTCAAAACATTTGATAATAGTAGGCTGTGCTGTCTTTTGCACATACAGGGAGACTACTGCGCAAAAGATCAACATCTACTTTTTCAAATTAGCATGTGAATTTTGTGTGCCTAGGATTTGCTCTTGAAATTTGAGATAAGTTGGTCTTGATCTTCAAGCATGTTGGTGGCATGCAGCTATTACAGTAAATGATGTTAGTGAAGAGAGACTTCCGAAAATGCAGTGTGTATGGTTTGCTCAAGTCTCACACTGAGCTGGCAGCAGAGCTGAGAACGTGCAGATTTTTTCTGAGCCTTTCCTGGGCAGCAAATCCTTTGGACAACTGACTAGACCATCCACTTCATGTTTAGGTGTTTGTGCCTCCCAAGAGAAGCAGTCTTCTGCTTACTTGGAACTGGAGTTGCACTCTTCATGGGATGAGCCACCTTGTCATTATTAGAAGAGACTATTTGATAGGTTTTATTATTTTTGAGGTTCCTAACTCAGGTGTATGCAGTTTAGTTCTCTTAATGAATGTATTTATCTATGTGCTGTTAGGAGCTAGTCCCACAATAGCAGAGGTATAGGATGGCAGGGTGATACTTGTCTTCACCTCCTCTGCTCTGTGTGCTTTTCTTTTCTAGTAAGGAACTTTGCTCCTTCTATCAGCTTTGCATATATTTATACAGACATGTATTTATTTGTGCATGGGCTTAATGCCATTATATACCTCACAAGAGTGTTCCTGGTCCTCTCTGCTTTCCTTTCTTATTTTACACGGGCCTTGTTTTTGCACATAGCTTTGCTACAGCCAAGCTCTAAAGAAAGTAATAAAGTGTGTGCATGGCAAAATAAGGTGGAATCAAACCCTTGTATTGCTGCTCTCTGTCATTTTTATGTGCATCACTCTCTCCCTTCTGTCTGTAGTGCTGTCTGTAACGGTCTAGAGTCTTCCCTTCCTTCAGCTTTATGTTTTCAGCATTGTGTTAATTGTTTGTGGTGTATGGGTTTTTCAGCAGTGTGCAGTGGGAAAGGTCAGCTGTCAGAAACAGGCCTGTCCACAACTGATAAGGCATTCAAGAGATTGGATTTGACTCATTAAGCACCTTCCCTGTAGACATGGAGTCTGCTCTGCCGCAGAAAAAAACCTAAAGCAGGAAGGGAAAAAGACCAGGATGAAGTTGGAGCATGCGCCAGAAACACTGGCATGCCCTCCCTCTCACCCCGGCGTGCAATGCTGGAGCTTGGTATGCTTACACCACGGTTGCATCCTCACGCAGCGTGGACGTCTATGCTTACACCCTGAGATTGTGTGCATCCACTCCTGTATTTACATCTGGTTAAGACACGTGTTCATTTTCTCTGTGTACATACATGTGCATCTAAGTCCTCATGTGTGGATGCCCTGAAATTATATGGGGGAGATGCATTTCATTCCTGCCCTCATACATGCACTGTAAGGTGTACAAGGGTGTTAATTCTCCCATATTTTAGACATATGCATGCACAGCCACTGCAAGGTGGTTTTGTGACTTTCTCGCTCTCTTGTAAATCTCTTCACACTAATGCCTGCTTCCTTTCATGCTGTAACAAAAGGCACATCTCCCCTTTATGTGTATATATTGTGTTTGTTCAGATGCTTTTTATCTGCCTTTGCACAGAAATACGCTGTGCAACTGTACTGCCTATACCTGCATATACATGTCCGCTACCCTGGTAAACACACGTGAACTTGCTGCTGTATAGACATAGCAGAAGCCTAGCCTGTTTCTCATTGCAGACAAATGCACACATTTTTGCCCCTAAATAATTACTGGCCAAAGCTGCTCTGCCAGCTTGTAACGGTCCCTTGCCTGTGGCTTTGTTTTGAGAAGAATCATTGTGCCTGAAATTGGGTTTGGATACTGCTACTTCCATAAATGGTCTTAATGATGTCTCACAACGAGCATAAATGAAGGGCAGCAGTAGTGTTTGGCAGTGTATTTTGATACTGTGGCAGTACTGGGGTTCCACACGTACACTCTCCAGTAATACTAAAGCTGTGAGGACCTGACATTACTGCAGTCTCTGCGATACCAGTCTTATGCGCTGCTCTGCCCCGCTCTGCATCTCTCTTCCACCTCACTTCTGCTTTTCACCTTCCTTCGCATCTCCCCTTTCCCCTGGGCATGGCTTTCAGTACTGCTCGTTGGTATTGAAAAGGATAATTTTGTGGATCATTATTGTGTTATTACAGTGATTAGCGTTAACTATTTTTCTATTCGCACTTCATGTTGGAAGGATGCCCAAAGGGCCCCGTGCTCAACAGCAAGCGTGACGCCTGCTGGAAGGCTGCTGCTAACACAAGTGCATGTGCATGCACAAATGCACATGCACACCTCTTACAGTGCTGCCTCTCTTCTCCTGTCCTTCCAGTCCCTTTATTTGAGAGCTTCTACTGGTTTTCTAAAACAGTGCCCTTCAATGGAAACAGGAATTTCTTGTCCTGCTGGGCTCCTTAGATGTGCTTTTGTTCTGAATGCACTTTTCAGCGTACTTTCTCTGAATGTTGGTGTAAATCTGTTTTGTTCATTCCCATAGTTAGTCTTGGAAGACTCCCACCAACAGTCCCCATGTTTTTGCCCATGCAGGACCAATCCTACCACACACGTAGGGAAGACTGTGATAGCTACCTAACGTTCTTCTCCCTGATGCTATGGCTTTTTACTAAGATCAGAAAGTTTGGGGAAGACCCTGTCTTCAGTATGGTAAGGAACAAAAACGCCACAAGTGCATCCTGTTTTATAGCTGAATGTTAGTGCTCTTGAATCTACACCCAATAATAAACAGGTCTAAATACTTACCGTCAGGATTAGTATTCGGTGTTTGACCTCTGTTTTTTAATAGGCTAGAAGACTACCGGTAGCGTGAAAGTGGGGATTGCAACTGGGATACAGATTGCTGCTGAAGAATAGTAAATCTCTCTTAGGTGGTGAATATAATGTTGCTTGTTGGCACGGAAGTTGCTTCAGTTTTTTTTAAAAAAGCATGGTCCATATAAAACAACGGCACTTTTGTTCAACAGAGTACGTAAGAGAAAAAGATGATGAATTAAGAGCTTAGCTGTATACTTGCACGCTCTTACCCTGCTGTAGTCATAGAATCATAGAATCATAGAATCATTAAGGTTGGAAAAGACCTCTAAGATCATCAAGTCCAACCATCAACTAACACCACCATGACTCCTAAACTAGGCCCTGGAGTGCCACGTCTATACCTTTTTTGAACGCCTCCAGGGTTGATGACTCCACCACCTCTCTGGGCAGCCTGTTCCAATGCCTAACCACTCTTTCAGTAAAGAAATTCTTCCTGATGTCCAATCTAAACCTCCCCTGATGCAACTTGAGGCCATTTCCTCTTGTCCTATCACTAGTTTCTTGGGAGAAGAGTCCAACACCCACTTCCCTACAACCTCCTTTCAGGTAGTT
>WAAD01011767.1:422503-440261 GCA_013389945.1 Fregata magnificens
TGAACAAAACCGGCCCCAGAACCGAGCCCTGGGGAACACCGCTCGTGACCGGCCGCCAACTGGATTTCACTCCATTCACCACCACTCTCTGGGCTCGGCCATCCAGCCAGTTTTTTACCCAGTGAAGAGTATGCCCATCCAAGCCGTGAGCTGCCACCTTCTCCAGGAGAATGCCATGGGAGATGGTGTCAAAGGCCTTACTAAAGTCCAGGTAGACAACATCCACAGCCTTGCCCTCATCTACTAGGCGGGTCACCCGGTCATAGAAGGAGATCAGGTTGGTCCGGCAGGACCTGCCTTTCATGAAGCCATGCTGGCTGGGCCTGATCCCCTGGTTGTCCCGCACCTGCCCGGTGAGCGCACTCAAGATGAGCCGCTCCATGATCTTCCCGAGCACCGAGGTCAGGCTGACTGGCCTGTAGTTCCCCGAAGTCATGCATGTTCTACACAGAAGGGCAGAGGGGCTGGGTAACAACCCAGCAGTAGGGATACCTCTATGACAGCAGGGCTGGTGAAATCTTGTGTTTTATGTTCATGGTGCTGCGATGTTCTCTCTCTGGTCAGTTTGCACTTTGCTGAACGTACAGTCTGTAAGGAAACATTTCTGCTGGTGATATGTTCAGAGACTGGCATCCTTATGTTTTAGAACGATGCTCCAGGAAAATAAGTAAACTAGAAGAAATGCAGAGCAAAATAAAAATATAAGAAAAAGTAAATACAGCAGCAATGGGAATTGTCCTCATCCATGCTCAGCAGTGAGGAATCTAGAGGAGTTCTGATGCTCGGCACATCATCATGGTATCTGAGCTCTTGACAGAATTAGTAGCAACACCTTGCTTTTCCTGCATCTTCTGGAGATGGGAGTGAGAGTAGCAAAACTGTTCACAGAAATGAAAAGAAAAAAGTATACTTTGTTCATCCAAAACAAATTGTGAATTTATATGAATATATCAAATTGTTTCAGGCAAATTATTTTTAAAAATTGATTTATTCAGCATCATTCATTTAAAAACAAACATGTTTCATGCTTTGATTTTAGAATGGAGCTCTATTTTTTTAAGAAATGTATTTTTAAGGAAGTGTAAAAGAAAATTGTTAAATTTCATTTTGGGTTAAGCAAGACATTGTCACAGGATTGTTTTTTTGTCTCTTTGGCCAGTTGATCAGAATATAAATAACAAGCACAGCTCTAAGTACATAGTGCCACAGTCAGACCGATATTTGGAGTTTATTGTTTCTTTGCAAATGGCAGAGAACGCAACATCACACACTGATACCGGTACAGTTGTTTGTACTTAGCAAACAACGGAAAATAGGTTGAGAGAAGGATGCCCAGGACACTCTGTACACTGCATATACACTGGATTGCCATGTGGCTTCTCCTCACAGATGTGGAACATTTCTTGTTTTGCAGAGAAGTTTTATTAAACTCGTAGAGTGTTCTTTTCCCATAGGTCTCAAGGACTTCACCTATATTTTTGTTATCTTTGTAGTACAGATGGAGACAGCTGAGGTTAATTAATTGCCTCAGGTTGCACACTAAATCAGTGGCAAAGTCGAGGATAAAATGCTCAGGTTCTGACTTTTACACCTGTAATTTGTCATTTAGATCAATTTTGGTGAGCAATTTAAAAAATGATGTTACCAACCATATGCTATAATCTTTTGTAGACATATGTAATCTTATTTATTCATTTTCATTATTGTAGTACTAATACTTTTGTCATGAAAGCATTTTAGCTAAAAGATTTTATGAATGCATTTTTCAGCTATTTTGTGTGGTATTGGAACAAATTATGCTGGTGGGTGATTTCTGTAGGAAAAGGCTCATTCACACAGGTTCAGCTTCTTCCTCAGACCCTTCTGTTTTCTGCTTCCCTTCAGAAAAAGACAGAAAAAGTGGTTTAGAGAGTCAGTAGGGAATCTGTGGATCATATTATTGATGAATTTAGGTTTAAATAATCTCTGTCTATGCTGTATATGTGGACTAACTAGGAGATTTTCTGTGATACATCTGACTTTTTTTTTTTTTCCTCTCAGAAGAGATTTTGTTGAAAGGACAGCAATATACTGTTGTGTGGACAAGAGTCTTCCAGGGTTGAAAAGCAAAATAGCTTTTCATTTGTGTGAATTTTCATTTGTTTAGATGGTATGAACTTCAACTGTATATTTAATAGGTGCCTACTCCAGAAAATTAAAGCAGTCATGCTTCTAACAGTCTATTAGCTCTATCGTTGATATGTGAAAGTGATGCATGGGAACTGCTTTATACATTTTCCATTAGATAGTATATGTCAACTCTTTGAGGATCAGGAGCCTAGGGGATACTCCTCCTTTCTTTGGGTTAAAGATTCAGGCACCGTCATGCCTGTTCCCTCCCTTTGCTCTCAGTCTTCACTGTGCAGTGGCCCAAATTCATCAGGAGAGGTAAGTCACTTTGCAGGGCTGGTTCTGGACCTCTTAGGCATGGTTTGGAGTCCAGGGAGTCAGAGCCTCCTGTGGAGCCAGCCCAAAGAGCATCGTCCAAGGATGCAGGCAGCAGCAAGCAGAGGTGGAACCTGCGGCTCTGGAGCTCTTGTGCAGTATTTTTAGAGAAAGTAGTTCTTCCTCCTGTTTTCATTAAGAGCTTTGGAGCTCAGGGAAATAATAGATTAGTCAGGTTTGACAAAAAGACGAACACTCATTGTGTTGCCAAGTCTCCTTGATCTCTTCTGTGCTTAAATTTGAGGACCTTTTAACAAGCATTTTCCTTTAGACTCAAAGGGTAATGTGTAAAGCAGCAGAAAACGGAGAAGACGGCATGAATCGTGCTAGACACTTGGTGTTCTCTGGTGTAACATAATGCTTCCTTTGCTCTTACTGATGAGATGAAAGAGCTTTTTGGGTATGATCAGAGGTGCTCCCTATGTGCAAAATTTGAGTTCGGCACTGAAAGAGCACTGACTGTTGAGTGCATCTTACTGTTGCTTTGGGCTCCTAGGCTAACATTGCTCTTTGCATCTCTTAAACATGATGAGAGATGTTGCCCTCCATTGATTCTTACCTACACGGTTTCTGATGTTGTTACTGTGATTCTTCTCTGCTTCCAAGTTACACATTATGTAGATACAGTAAGTGAGAATGAGGGGCCTGAGGAAACAGTAAATGATACTATTTCTGGAAAATCTAACATTACGCAGAATGGTTTAAAGCTAGCAAGCATTTGGGAAACTACTCTTTTTACTGTGGGACTCCAGCTCAGCACTTAGTCTTCTCCATTATAACCTCTTTCTATGATTTTACAGATACTTTTTTTCCAACAGCAAAAACTCTTTTTCTTCTGAAAATTTATTTCCATAATTTCCTTGAAGTTAGAAGTAATATTCTTTTTATATGGTTTTATCAATGCAATCAGTTCAGTCATCTCATGATGATGTTAAGATGACTTGGATGTTCTTACTTTACAGTTTGTGGAGTATAAATGCAGTATCTGATATGGCTCTCAAAGATTCCACATATCAGTATCAGTGTTGGTGATGCTTAGAAGATGCTCCACACATAGAAGAATGTTTTGCATGCTATTTCTTATGTATCTAAATAATTAAATAAGCTCTGTAAGACTTTTCAAACAAATACTTGCTTTTGACTATTGAGAGCACAGAAGTGTGTATGTGAGGGAGAGAGCATGGGACCTTATGAGAGGGTTTGATTAGTCATGTCACTGATCCAATCAGGTGGTGTGAAGAATGATCGGACTAGGAAAACCAGGACTATTTGGATGTATTCTTTTTCCTGCCCAAAGGCTAGAAAGGAGGAATGCAACAAAAGGATTTGGACAACTTAATGGAGGATGCAGTAGTCTGCTGTTTAGCTATTATTGGAGTCTGTCACCATCTCTTTAAAATAACAGCCTGATTGTTACTAAACTATCCATCTTTGTTTAAATAACATGAATCTGGGTGAGCTGCTTTGACTGCTTCTGAGGCCTGTCATTAGGGTTTCAGCATTCAGTCACTGGACAAGTCTTTTGGAGGGTGATGGAAATAGTTCACCTTTTTTGTCCTTCAGAAGTGTTGGCTGACTTATTTTCTGTGACATTTGATGTACAGTTTCTCCTCCCCTAACCTCTGAGGGAACATCAGATACATGTGAAAATGACTTGGAACATAAATCGTTCATTTTTCTGTAACATTGTTCAGGATCATAGCTATTATAGGTGACTCCCAGGACAACCCTTCTGCCCAGAACAGAATTAGCTCCTAGTATAGTTCATGGGGATTTGCCCAGACTGTGGTTCTGCCTCATCCTTTGGGAGCTGATGCCTTGATCTCTCACGGCTCATCATCTAGAACAGCTTCTAAGCCTATTTTCCCCTTAGTTCATGTGGTTCATATGTAGAATTTACTCTTTCCAGACTTTGTTATGACTCAGGTCAAAAGATTTCCTACAGCTCAGTTAGACTTTTAAAACTTTAGGTCTATTGTTTATGGTGTAAGACTTAGTATAGAAAGGAGGCAAAGATATAGGCACTGGCACAAAGACATTTAGTCATGTCCATACCCAGCTATGCTGTGACAAAGCAGGAATACCTGTTAATTTCAGCAGTACAGGAAGACTGCCACAAAATTTCTTCCCAGAAACACCGAGTTCAATTGTGCTTGCTAGGATCATGATGTTAGCCAGTCATCCCATCAGAAATAAATTAGATAGTTTCCTTGTGGTAAATGTCATGCTGCTGAAAGCATAGCTGATGCCCAGGTGCAGTAAGTTCATAGGCACTGAGTACCACAGCTCTGCTCTAATACTCTACTGATTCCACTAGCATGTCCTCAGGTGAGGAGGGCCCATCATTCAAAAACTAATGCCAACAGTGACAACTTCTGCCTTTTTTTGCCTCCTTGCACTTAGGCCTTCTTCGTAGCTGTATGTTATAAGACTGTGTTGTATCCTTATTGCACTAACTTAATTATCTAGCCACAATACCTTTTGAGTACATCGATATTTTTCCTTCTGTGTTCTGGATTCATGGTGAGGTGGGGGTTTTTTTCCCTGCCATGTTGGATGGTAGTCCTCTATTTTAGTAACAGTTCTGTGGTCAGCGGCCAACTTTGGAAGCAGGTTTTTTCTTAAGACAAGTTCTGTACCTGTAGGATTTTCCAAAGTTATAGACAACTGTTAAATGGTAGGGAGAAAAGGTTCCTGTAAATACTATTTTCCTTGTTGACCTCTGTTTGACAAAAGGCCAAGGGAGTACCTGGCTGTTCTGCTGCCTCCGTCATTAATGCACACTGCTTTGGCAGAGAAGCCTGACACTTGACAGTGTTAGACCATTCCTAGATTATCAGACAGCACCAGCTCTTCTGTGCAAAGCACAGCAAACCACTCAGATAAGGTAAATCCCACCGAACACTGGAGTGGTTATTAATTCTGAAGAAGTGTAGAGAGTTTGCTTTTCTCACTGACGGAAGACATGCTCCAATGTTGGCTGTAAACCAAACCCCAATGAGATAGGGACTGCCTCAGAGTACACCTGTAATGCAGTGGGTTTTGACAGAAGGTGAGAGGGTGAGCAGCTGACTTTTGTTTTTAAGAGAGCTACTTGAAGTTTTCTTCAGGAGACTTCAGAAAAGTCACTGTCCATTTCATATTTTTCTAAATATTTCCTAATTGTGTCTGAGGCCAGAAATCCTGTTACATGAGATGCTACTTTTGTTGAGTATTAAACGTCATGCCCTTGGGCAGAATCAGTGCTTCTAGGATTTGCTGTTTTCAACTTCACAGTCATGAAGTATTTATTTTCAGGCATCATCCAAAACTTTGTAGGCTCCTCTGCTCCACACTCTTTGCTGGGGTGACTTCCTGGCAGGACTGGAGAAAAATGGGAGGTTGGTTTCCATCCAGAAATGCATGAGAACCCATGGAATGAGCCCAGGATGGGGAGCTAGGAGCTCCTGAACTCAAGCCGCTTCCTCTACTACTGATTTTCTTTGCGGCCATGAGTAAATCCATTAAAATGTCTGTGCATCGGTTTCCTCATACAGAAATCAAAATGTCAAGGTTTCTCTACTTCCTAGTGATGCTGCGAATTCTGAATATTTGAGTCCCCCTTTGTAGGAAGATCTGTGACAGGAACACATAGCAACAGTTTGCACATAAAAACTGAAGTTAAAATTACTATCTGGCTCTCCTGAACAGGCAGTATAGCCATACACAATATGGAAAGATCCCCAGTCTTTACCTCTCCTGGGAATGTGAGACTCAGCAAGCTCTGGGGTTTCTTCAGGGATGAGAAGAGCCAGGAGCTTGGCTTAGGTAGTTTTTGGCCATGCTTTTGTTTCTGTTCTTGCTATCAGCCTGCAGTATGTACTGATAGCTGATTTGGGGATTTGAACAGGTATAGATCTGAGACTTGCAAAATTGGCTTTGCGGTGGGGTGGCGATGATAACTTCTTGATGTGCTAGCTGTGCCTGTTAGTGATTAGTCAGAAAAGGATAAATTTCCCACTTCTTAAACTGATGGGTGACTCTCTTCATTCAAGGAAAAGGTCTGTGTTGGTCAGTTTGAAGATCCTGGGGTTTGCTTCTACTCTGGTGATTTCTGTGAGGCTTTGAATACGTCAAGGGTTTAAGTCTGAATGTGGAGTTTGTACAGGTCTCAGATCTCTGCAAATCCCAGCTGTTGCAGAGAATTTAGTTATGTGAATGTGTTAGAAAATAAATAATGGGTTTAGATTAATGTTAACAAGTGAAATGGAAGATTTAATTGCTTACATCTGCTAACCTGCTTTCAGATTCTGATTTTTGTAAATCTGTCTAGTATTAAGGGAGTTAAAAATTAAATCTTGCAAATCATGTATAAATCAAGAGTTTGCAAAGATATTCTAAATGCTGTTTTAAGTCAATGTTATTTTATGCAGTTGCATTGTCACACTTGAACAGTTAGATCATCAAGTCAAGTTAATATCACTTACTATATACAGCGTTTCACATCCCAGCAAAACCAGGGTTTGATTTGTTGCTCCATGTAACATAAACCAAGGATTCCTGTTGACTTTGAGTTGTGTCTTAAGTTTAGCTATTCTAGGTTAGCTGTGATGCTATGCAGAGGCTCCTTGGTACACTACCACTGTTTAAAGAATATAGAAGCCATAAATATCACAGTGCAATTTGTGGAGCCTTCAGAAATGTACAGCACAAGGGTTACGAGCTAACAAATAACAAGCGGTTCACCACTCTCTGGTCTTCCAGATGTCACCAGGCTCTGCCTGAAAGCATATGGAAATACTGGAAGACCTCAGGCCTTTTTCTCTTCACTGTGGGAAGAACATGTATCCCATTTTCCCCTCCATGCTCTCTGGTAATTTTCATGTGCTTTATAGTCATAGCAATCACATATGTCAGAGCATCCTAACAGGCAGTACAGCATGGAAAGGCTGTGCTTGGTAAAAAGCATTTCATGTGGCCAGGCTACTGTGTTGTATCTTGGAGGGATACACAGTCAAGCTCTTCGGTGATTGGAGCATAATCTGTGCACTAAAGCCTTTCATGAGACTGATAAACTAGTCATCCACATGGCCACTGGTAAACTGTTTAGGAATTAGTGATTTGGAGAATACAGTTTTAGAGAGTATGTTGACCTTGGGAGTTGTGCTTATGAGACATGGGGTGGACCGGCATGAGTTTGGATTGGTCAGTGAACCCCAGAGAGATTTTAGTGTGGTGATCTGCAAATTTGAATGTCTATCCAGAGCAGCCACAGGTGGAAGAAAAAAACCCCGTAACAACATATGAAACAGAAATAGGTGACATTCTCCCAGGAACAGGAAGGATACAAAGATGGATCAGGTCCAGAATCCCATCTGTGACAAGAGTCAGCAGCAGATGACTGGAAGAAACAGGCAGATGATGTAGTTGCCTGCAGGGGTGGTTTGATAGCACCTTATATTAAAACCAGTGGTACAAGTAAGAGCAATATCTCTCTGAATTTTCTCTGCTCTGTTTTGATGAGTCTGCAGTGGTTGCCTTAAATTACTGTTTAGATTTCTAATCTACTCTTTGCCTTCTCCTTTGTAGAGTAGACCAGTGAGATTTTGTCTAAGTGGTTGAGAAAGTGTAAATGAGCCCTATTAATATGTCTTGTACTGAGTGAACAATCAACCCCCTGTGCCCCCTTTCCCAAAGACGTCAAATGTGTATTCAGTGCTTCGCACATCTATGACTGTGGCAAAAAGGCTCAGTCATAATGATCATGTTTGACTCCTGCCCTCAGATGCCGGCTATTTGATGGGAATTACCCGCAGGTACATAGAGCATGTGTCCGACTTGATTGTAACACGTTCCCTTCTGATGGATCAGGAGTGACTAGGCAGGGGAATTATCATCGTGGAGAGTGTTGTTAAGCACTCAGCTCCGTCTTCCAGAACTGCAATCAATATCAGCCTTCTATGCTTAGGCTGGTTGAACACTGACACAAGCATATGCACTCCTTGGTGGTACTTAAATGTATTCAGGATAGAATCACAGAACCAATTAATTTGGAAGGGACCTCCAGAGGCCGTGTAGTCCAACCACTAGCTCAGAGCAGGTCCAGTTAGAGCAGGCAGCTCAGGACTGTGCATAATCAAGTTTTTAGTATTTCTGAGGATGGAGATTTCAGTCCCTCTAGGCCCTTCCTAGTGTTTGACCATCCTCAGGATGAAACATTTTTTCATATAGAATGAGAAATTCTTGTATTCCAGCTGTGTTTGTTGCCTCTCATCCTTCTTCTGCAGACCTTTGAGAAGGATTTGGCCCCATCTTCTCTATGCTGTCCCATTAAGGCACTGCAGAGAGCAATAAGATTTCCCTTGAGTTGTCTCTCTTTGAGGCAGAACAGACCCAGCTCTCTCAGCCTCTCCATGCACATCACCTACTCCAGCACCTTGAGTGATGTGGTAGGTGTTTACTGGACTCAATCCAGTATGTTGAAACCATTTTTATACAGGGGAGCTCAGTACTGGACAGAGTACTCCTGGTGTGATCTCACAAGTGTCCATTACGGGAAGAATTGCTTCCCTCGGCCTCCTGGCTGCATTCTCCTAATACAGCCCAGGGTGCGGCTGGCCTTTGCTGAAAGGGCAGGCACTGCTGACTTGTGCTCAAGTTGTCTGCTGGGGCCCTCAGGTCTTCTGTAAAGGTGCTTTTGAGCCAGTTGGCTCCCAACCTGTACTTTTGCAGGGAGTAATTTGTCTTACTATTTGCTCACAGGGGTGTATAGACACCCATTACTGCTGCCTTGAAAGTGTCCAGATTTTTTAATGAGTTCATTCTGTGATACCCTCAATCAAGACAGCAGAAGTCTTTGCTTAAAGCAGATCTATCACTTGAGGATGATATATGTTCATGTTGCCACACTGTGCTGTTTTGCCACCACTGTTTCATGCTGTGAGGGCACAGATTTTTACCTTGTAGTTATTTTTCAAGAACAGTTATGACAACAAGTACTTTCCCTTCAGTCTTGTACTAATAAATTCTGGCTAATCTGTATTAGGATTACTAAATGAGACAAAATGAAGCAGAAAAATGATATTAATGTCAGTGGCAATAGCACCAGCGCTTGCCTTATGCAGCGGATTGTAAGCAATGATAGCTTGACTGCTTGTACCATCTAGTTATTTATGTTCAGACTGACTTTCACAGCTGCAAGTCAGAAAGGTGCTGCAATATGGAGTGGGGGGATCTGTATAGACTCCATTGTAAGTACCATTTTCCCCCAGACGGCACTGGTAGGAATGGGCTACAGAGAGCCCTCCTGCAAGCTTTACCGTCACTGTCCTGTATTTCTTCCACTGGGCAAAACCGGGGTACACAGCTGGCTCGAGTCACATGAGCACAATACAGCAGCAGAGCTGGCTCTGAGTGACTGTGGAAGCTCAGGTACTGGGAAGCAGACTTCAGTTCACACAAAGGATTTTTATCGTATTCAAATGCTGCCTCCAGTTGCTAAGAAATTAGTTCAGTGGTTTTCCTTACTGTATATAAGAGATTTTTTTTCTTAGTGAGGAAATATTTCATGTCATGTGCTGTGAATATTTCCCCCGTGTTTATTTTTGCTGTATGAAAAAGATATGCTTGTCTAGTACAGATTTTCTGCATAAGGTGATCAAACACGCAAAGTTCTGAGACGTGTTTACCAGCAACATCATTGCTTACCGCTGTGGACAAAATGTTTTATGTGGACTTCCCTCATGCTCTCAGAGGAGGAAACTATAGGATACTTCATGTGGCCCTCTTGTCTGCTTGGTCTCTCATTCAGTTGAAAGAAAGGGGCAGCTCTGTCAGGATTATATTCTGATGCCTGTCTTAGATTGCCTGGCAGATGGGTTAAGATAAGTTCAGACAACATTAGCAATGAATCTAAATACTAATCTTTGGGAAATGTTGGTTTCTTTTGGAACGATGTATACGTGATGGTCATGTTGTGAATAGGAGAGTTTTCCATCATTCTCCCCAAAAGGATGTGAAGTGTCTTATAGCAGTGTCTTTAAATGTACTTTTCCTAGGCTCCGCTGCATCCTTTTGAATGGTCCCTATGGTGACAGTGCTGCAGTGAAACTGAAAACACAGCACTGAAATTCTTTGGTACCCAGGACCATGCCATTAATTCTCTTGATAGCCGTATTACAAGAGGAGCTGTACAGTCATTAGCATGCCATGATATATAGTTGTATAGAACATTAACAGTGCTGTGGGATTGCTTAGAAATTTCATGACAACCTTAAATCTCTTCTTGGCTGACTGTTGAATAGTTCTTTTGTTTCCCTTTTTCTTCCAGCGCGAGATGAGAACACGGCCACTTTCCGTGGTTCCGAATACCTTTGCTATGACCTGTCGCAAAACCCCATCCAGAGCAGCAGTGATGAGATCACTCTCTCCTTCAAGACATGGCAACGCAATGGGCTCATTCTGCACACCGGCAAGTCAGCTGATTATGTCAACCTGGCCCTCAAAGATGGTGCGGTCTCGTTGGTCATTAACCTGGGGTCTGGGGCCTTTGAGGCCATTGTGGAGCCGGTCAATGGCAAGTTCAATGACAACGCGTGGCACGACGTTAAGGTGACACGCAACCTGCGGCAGGTAATGGTGAAGGAGAGAAAATGCTGGGGAAAATTTTGTTCTGTTTTATTCGGAGGGGCAGATGGGAGAGAGTAATTGAGAAATGGGGGATGCTCAGTGCAATTTCTAGAGTTTCTCCACCTTTTCTGGATCTTGGTATCTAAAGGACAGTGAAAAAAACATTAGTTGATGGGAATTTATCCCTGTTGCAATATCTTTATTTCCACTTTATTTATTTTCTGTTTTTTTCAAGTTTGATTTAATAGTAAAGACTTACGACATAACTTTACTTTCATCTCCCGTTTCCTTTTCTCTTTTTCTGTTCTCCCTGTTTTTATTTTATTATTTCCTTAATTATGATTCAATCTTATCAGTAATATTCTTGTTGCATTTAATTACTGTGGGAACAGAGTCTTTTTCCAACAGCAAGTGCTCTACACCTCTCTCCTTTTCAGTTTTGTTAATTGGTTTAACCATTGCCATGATGTCATAATTCTAATTCTGGAAGTCTTTTGTTTTTCCTTTCCTTTTTCTTTTCTTTTGTATGTGCATGTGAGTGTGCAGGTATGCAGGCTGGTGGGTATGTGTGTAATTATTTTAACTTTATAGCTTTGGAATTAATTGGCTGGAGTCTTTCTGAGTCTTCTTGATTCTCTGTTCTTCTTTTCTTCTTTTTGATTTTTCCCCTTTCTTTCTATAATGAGATTCTACTTGATTTCTTGTGTCTCTGCCTATGAGACTCTTCTGTTGGCTGTGAGGACTGGAAAAGTGGAAGGATCAAAAAAGCCAAGCAAACACAGATCAATCCAGCACACTACAATTCCACTTTGGAAAAGTTTTTCTGATTTTACTACTGTAATTTTGCACATCTGCATGCTGCTTTTCTAAGCAGACAGCTCTTTCAGGTGACGTATTTGGTTGTAGGCTAGTCTTAAAATCCTGAAGGCTTCCTCGTGAAATATAACTTCAGACATAAATAGATAAGATAAAATTAAATAGCCTTGCTCTGAAAGCTGGTGAATATATCAAGTCACTAAGGCCCATCCACTGCATGATAAATGAGGTTTACACTGTGAATAGGAGCTATTTGGTGCCTTGCTGACTGGTAGAGGCAGCAGAAATAGCTTGTAAACTAAGATTTTAAAATCAATTTGAGAAAACAATATGATGTTTGTTTCCTCATTAATGTGAATATTAACACAGCTGTTAATGGTTTTATTTAAGTTTGTACAACATCATTTGCTGAGAAAACAGCTTTTGTGGTAACATTTTACAGTGGCTAAGATAAAATGTATCTCTGAGTACAGGATAGTCAGTGCCAGGAATCAGAAACAGTCTCTAGTAGTAGATGTCAGTGGATAGTTTATCTGCTATGGGGATTTCACATCTTTCTTTTAAATATTTGGGTTTGGGGCTGAAGATATTTATTTGTCTTTCCCATGTGAATCCCTGTATTTCTACATGCTCAGGATGTCTGGGTCTTTGATAACAAATCTGCCATCAAACTTCCATGAGGCTGCAGGGTTCTTACTTATGGCAATGTGAGTCTGTTTTCAATAGTTTATATGCAGATGCAAGTTTAATTTCTTATGCAGTGGATGGGTCTTAACGATCCTGTTATGTTCAAATGTTCCCATCAGTCCAGTAGAGGGAGATGCACCAACTGGTTGAGGTTTGTCAGTCTGGAAGGGTCAGAATATATGGCTTTATTTGATGTGGTTTTTATTTTTAGATCGTCTCAGAATGGCTGGTCTCTGAATATCTCAGTATAGCTTACTGGTCAGTTTAGTTAATCATACTTTTTATTTTTGTCAGAAATTGGTTTTCAATGGGAAAATGTGCCTGAACCAAAATGCATCCTTGCTTCATGCCAGGATTGGTTTGCATCTTGAAGAAGCAGAAAGTGAGGAAGGGTCGCAGACAAAACTGTGGATGGGAAGCTCTCACTTTTCCGAATCTTTCAGCTAGTGACTTTGTATTTATTTTCTGGGTCCATGGTTAAATGGAAATATGTCTATGCCTCTTCATCTTTGATTAGACCGGCACAGTGCTTTGGCGATTATTAGAAGGCAGGTGAGTCCCTTGCTAGTTAAGCAGCACCGCAAATTTTTAATCCTGATCTGTTCACTATGGATGTATTAATGTGACCCGGAATTCCTAAAGGGTTCAACCTCACTGGGCAAGAGAGAGGATGTTTTAATAAGCTGGCTGTGCTCTTTCCAAAGAAAGGCCAGTCTTAAAATCAAATTAAAAATAAATAGCAGAGGTGATTTGGGGTCCAATTGTATAGATAGGCATGACAGAATACAGCTCAACCAATAAATATCAATAAAGCTGGAATTTTTTTTGAGTCATCTTTTCCCTGGATACTTCCATTTTCACTTCTGATCAAGTTCAGTCTCAAAATTAAGACATTGACCGAGAACCTAAAACTGCCCAGAAACTGGAATTGATGAGGCCTTGAGGAGAAGCAATCCTGCTAGTCCTGAAAGTTGTCATCCAAAAATTATTGGTAAGTTTAACCACAGTTTTCATTAAGGAGAAACCTTGAATGCTGCAGCCTTCCTGTCAAGTCCCATGCATTCTTACTTTTAATTGGTATTATTAGGGATGAAGAAGTCTTAAACCCCTTCAGTCTTCAGGATAAAGAGTTTGGAAAAGATTGAAAACTTGAATGACTGATAACTAATTAATACCTGCTATGGACATTTTTCAGGACACAACTAAGAATGGTCACCCTATATCTTGACCTTATAAATGCTTCATTTAACAACAACAACAAAAAGATAAAGATACCATTCTAAATAAAGCACAGGATGAAGGAGTTTTGTTTTTCTCCATTCTGACAGCACCTTCCAGCAGCTTATGTCTCCTGGTTTTGTCTGTGAGAGAGAGTTTCTCTATCTGTAGAATACTTAACCATTTTTCAGACAGGCTATGAACTTGTGAAGTCCTTTGATAGCTTCATATAGAAGATGTAATAGAGGACAAATATTATTTATTGTTTATAGAATTATACATTTTTTCCTTTATTGCATCCAATATAATTTTGTATATCCTAAATAAGTTTTTATGTAAGAAATTACCTACTCTGCATCTTTCCTGACATAAATTCACCTGTAAAGTTGCAGCATAATATAGGTCACTTGGAAGTCTTGTTTGCAGCTGCACTCATGTTTCCTCAAAAAACCCACCCCAAAACCAAATGAAAAACCCCAACAAAAAACATTGCCCCTGAATATTGAAGCTTTGTAAGGAAATCAGTAGCCTCCTTGTAATTGGTTGAAAACATAGCACTGGAGATAAATATATTTCTCTTTAAAATTAACTTAAAAAAGACTTTAGAAATTTCAAGAATACAATCCAAAGCTAAAACAATTCCAGGTAAATGGGCTAGCAGCAGCTTCAGGATGCCATCTAGTCTTTTCCTCTGCTCTTTTGGGGGTTGGGAGAAGGGGAAGGAGGATTTGCATAATTTTTTGGTTGTTCCTAGAATTAGAGCAGAACTTTAAATAGCTGGACTTTTGCCTAGCACTTTTTGGAATTGTTAAATATTTTGTAGCTAAGCTAGGAGAGTACTAAGTGCTGCTTTTTTTTAGATCAAATGACTATCATAGCAGTTAATCTCCTTAGAGACAAACCAAGTGAACCTACAGATTCCCTTGAGTAGTGATTATTAATGTCAAAGCAAATCTCCTTGTTTATTTATCTTATTATTTCAGTTCAAACTAAGCCCTCTTTCTGCCTTGTGAGAAACCTTTACTAGAAATAGGATCACGGCTGTATTTTACCAAGGCTTTCAGAGCATGTTTGGGGCAGTGTGGTCTGGTGGGAGGAGGAGGAGCAGCAGAGGAGACTGAAGGTCAGACTTCCCATGTCTGTCTTCAGGTCTGCTGCTGACACTCTGTCTCATTTTTAGTGTGCTCTTCCCCCCTGTCCCATGCTCCAACTCCCTTGTTTGTAAAAATGGATTTACTAACACATCGAGTGAGGCTTCCTTGACGAAGAATTCAGAGTTTGCGGTCATTATACCCAAGTACAGAATATTATTATTTCATTCCCATAGACAAATAAAATAGACCTGGGACATTATGTTCAATGTCACAAAGTTTTCACAAACTTATTTCCTTAGTCAATGCACAACTCTCTGAAATTTGCAAGCAGATAGTTTTTACATGAGGCAGCATAGATCTTGCTTGTGTAATTTAGGATAGTTCTTGCCAACTTCAGTCACACTGGAGCAAGGACTTGGAGCCTCCACAGGCTGCACTTCCCTATTAACACTGAAGCTAGTCACCATGCAAAATCTGCTATAAAGATCTTGAGTTCCCCAGCTGCTAAAAAGCAAACAAGAAACAATGTGTAGGTTTGAACAGTTGGCAGCTGCATGCCTTGGGAGGGATTAACAAAGCATCTGCAAAGTTCTGCTAAACCCAACTAAGTGAACTGACTGGTGAATTCTCCTAGCTCCTCTGTAATATAGACGCAGTATAACAGGAGAGACACTAAATCTTGACAATCTTCTGTCTTCAACCTTGACACAAGCGACACAATTCTTCCTACACAATTCCTCGACACATTTCTTCCTACAGTAGGAGAGGTTCAACTCCTGTCCTCTTGGATGACAGAAGTGAGCTACAGGCAAACAGCCAAGCACAGGCATTTTTGTTTGCTTCTCCTGAAAGTCACAAACTCACCTGCTGTAAAGAAACCTGCAGATTGAGAAACTTGGGGGGAAGACTCAGAGTCTTGGATTCATCTTCATCTGTATCCTCCAGCCAAAGTAAATATTAGCCTGCTTGTGATACTGTGCAACACTTGAGGGTAGTGAGGCTTGGAAGAGGAGCAGGAATGTAGGTGGGGGGTGGTGGGTAGAAGAAGGGAGTCATGGTTGGGCTTGTGCTGAAGGGGTGAACTGTGTGCTGTGTGTGTACATCTCTGAGGGTAAGGTTCTTGTTTGAGGGAAGCACCTTGATGGGCATATGAAGAGTAAGTATTGCGCTGTTTTAACTTTGCTTCAGTCCTGGATAATGTATATGAGGGTTGAAGTTAATGACTAATACCAGGGTGGGAAGACTAGACAGCACCCTTCTTCTTTACAGTCTAGATGGCATGGTTCCCCATAGAGTCCTGGTCATATTGTCCTCTTTCTCACTTTGTGTGTCTCAGGTGCCCCACGCCTTTTTTTGAAAGACTAACACTAGACCATTCATGCAATGTGTCATTTTTACTAACCAACTAATGTACTAACACCCTAACGACTCATCTTTGCTTTTAGTTATTTTAATTAACAATCGTTCTGTTCACGATTTTTTAATTTCCTTTCTTCCCCCTTTTCCGCAAAGCACTCAGGCATTGGACACGCTATGGTAAACAAACTACATTGTCTGGTAGATATCATTCTTATTGTCTCTTTTTTTGGGTTTGCCGTGTGTTACCTGCCTTTTCCTCCCCCTACTCCCTCTTTTTCCCCCCTCCTTTATGCTTACTTCTTCCTTTAATTTTATNACTCTTCTGGAAATGGGGTTTGGACGTTTCTTTCATTGGTTTCTTCACCTCCCTCTTTAGTTGTTCTTTTCCATTCCAGTGATAAATTGTTGGGTTTTTTGTCCCTTGCTTTTGAGTTTAGCTTTCTCTCTTTTGCTTTGGTTTTCATTTTGCTTTTTTCCCCCCCTTTTGGTTTTTGTTTTTTACTCTGGAGGTTTCTAGATCAGAACCATTGCAGGGCCTCTAGTCCGTGGTGGTGAAGGCTCTCTTTTTCTCTCATCCTTTTGTTGTGGCAACGGCTATTACAGGCAAACTGGCCAGAGTTGTCCTCTTTCTCCTGATTTTCCCCCACTTCCCTCCCTCCTCGTTCTCTCCTCCTCCTCCCTCTTGCTCTCTCTCTCTCACTTTCTCTCTCTCTCTGACCTCCACCTGCCGTGGCCGACAGGAGCTCAGCCGGTTGTTTGTTTCAGTACACACTCTGCATGGCATGTCCACGTCTGGTGACTCGCCCGTCTCCTCCTGGCCTCGATCTATTTTCCTCCATCTTCCCTTTAAGCCACTAACAACATCTAAGCAAAACACATCAAATTCACTCACTCGTCTCCCTCCCTCTCTTTCCATCCCCCTTCACCCTCCATGTGTTTGGTGTTAGAGGTTTTGGGGACATTTCTGTTAGGTTTTGAGTTTTTTGATTATTATGGGGTTTGTTTTGTATTTTTATTTTTGATTGCATGCAAGTGTGAAATACTTCTTTCTCTCTCTCCTTCTCCCTCTCTCTCTCTTTTCTCTTTTTTCCTGTCATCTTTCTGGGGTCCAGCTATATTGGCATGACACGTCAAAGTGCAGTGTGTGCACGCTTTGTGTTTTCTTTCTTTCTCATCTCTGCTTCTGTCACACTTGTTGGTGTGTGGTTGATTTATTTTGATTTATTTTATTTTGATTTATTTGCTGTTTGTATTTTGGTTATGAGTTAGTTTGTAATATATAATTTTTTTTTTTTTTTTTTTTTTTTTTTTTTTTTTCTGTGGTGGGTGGTGGGTGTGTGTCTCTCTAGGTACATGGCATGCACATCCATAATGTATTGGAAGTGAGATCCTTCCTCCCCTCACCCCGAATGCATGATCGTCAGTGTGCCATGAGCAAAAGAAACATTTTAAAAAAAAAAAAAAAAAAAGCAAACCCCGCCTCACTTAGGGTT
>WAAD01011767.1:440284-540255 GCA_013389945.1 Fregata magnificens
CCAACCTCGTCTTCATTAGTGTTTTTTTTTTTTTAACTAACAACCATAACTAACTGTAATCATTAAAATAAATACTAATTAATCATAAAATCAGCTAATATGAGAAATCTCTTTCAAGGACAGTTCCATTTTCTGGCCTGAATGGATGGAAAGCATCTCAACGGGTCAGTTGCTGGGTCAGTCTGACAGTGCTGGTACACCAGAAAGGGGAGAAGCAGATGCTGGAGCATTTCCATTGTGGGTGAAGCAGACCAGAAAATGGAACTTGACTGAACTAAAAAAAATACATACCAAATCTCAACAAAATCCTTAATAAAACTGACATAAAAATGTAGGGGAGGTAACCTGTTTTGTTCAGGATTGTAAGGTCATTGCTGGGATTTTCTTTGTCCGTTGTGTCCCTCAAACAGGTGACAATCTCTGTGGATGGCATCCTTACCACCACGGGCTACACGCAGGAGGACTACACCATGCTGGGCTCGGATGACTTCTTTTACGTGGGAGGGAGCCCCAGTACTGCTGATTTACCTGGCTCTCCAGTAAGCAACAACTTCATGGGCTGCCTCAAAGAGGTAACTATTTCAAATTAATTCTTGTTTATGTGCTTTTGGTTTCTCAAAGTCATCGCTCTTTCCTGCCTTTCATTACACACTCAATGTCTTTCCCTGACGCTGAATTTTACGCTGATACTGCAAGAGCTCTGTAAGGATAAACTCATCATTCAGCTGGACAGAAGGCATCAGCCGCAAAACTCATGAACTTATGGTCAGAATCAGACTTCTAGTGCTTGGATTACAGAAAAAATACCCATGGTCGTGGGAGAGGTGTCTTCTGTAAGCTGTTAACCATTCAGAAGAAAGCATTACAATCTTCTAGGCACTGAGGCAATAACCATTAAAAAAAAAAGACAAATGGCCTTTGATTACTAAGCAGCATTTTTGGGTGAAAAAATCGTAACCACAAGCTTATTTAGGATATTTTTTTAAGGTCCTGCATTTCACCTGGGAATATAGTTAGCTGTCAATTTTCCAGGAAGATGCAGAGTTAGAATAAACTGGAAAATGAAAGTTGAAGGTAGCATAAAATATATGTGTAAATTATGTGAGGAGGATTCAGCATGAGGATATAATGGAGATGTGGCAACAATGTGGTGTGTGGACCTGAAGTGTACTGTGTTGGTAAGTCCATGCAGCAGAGTTGCTGCATTGGTCAGGAATAGCTGGCTGGCTTCCAAAACCACGTTGTCTCAGGCTGGCTGGCTGCCCTTGTGACGTTTAATCCACGACTTTGAGAAAATCCACGCATGGGTAATAGAGATTGGACTGCCTGGCTAGCAGCAGGAACCAGAATAGTGTTCCTTGGAAACAACAAAAAAAAAAGTAACCAAAAAAAAAAAGTTTAAAAAAAAAAAGAAAAAAAAAAAAAAAAAAATAAAAAAAAAAAAAGTAAAACAAAAAAAAAAAGATGAAGGCTCAGCCCAAATCTGAAACTTGGTGCAGTTGTTGTTCGGGTGCTATGCCCTGCAGTCAGCTTTTGTCTTCCTTCCTGTCTCATCTAATAGAATTTGTGATGATCACTGATTAATGATGCTACAGATATTGACGCCTCCAAAATGTGTTATAGAAAGCTTACTGAAAACCAAGCTTAAGTTTTCTGTCAGTCAGCTTCCTAGCTAGCCTGGAATAAGAGTTTCTTGCAAGAGTTTTCTCCCTGATGTTGTGATTCTGTACTAATACTGTTTTTCACAGGGTGTGGCTGGGTGGGTCTAACTTTGTTTGCAGCCCAGGGGGTTGTCATTATATCCTCTCTGTATGAACATTTAATATCAGAGGGAAGGCGGAGCTGAGTTTTCATACAGGAGTCATGGAAACAGTGATGTTGAGCTAGATATTGTTCTGTGGCTGTAACTGCCTGACAAGTTACCATTCTACTGATGCTTGACTCATGGTGTCAGAGGTTGTATGTTATGTGCCAGTCCTTTGATGCGAGTGATGGCTGTCAGAGTCTGGAGCTGCTTCGCTGCCTGACCTCTGGATTAGTTAAGGGGATGCACATATGCTGGAAAAGAGCATGTGAGCATCTTACATAGGAAATGAAACTGCCCTGCTGAATACAAACTGTCATACAGAGATCAAGTCCTTCTGTTTTCATCCACGGGGCCTTGGGCCTGATTTTTGCAGGCGCTGAGCATCCCAGTTTGATTGAAATCAAGAGGAGATACAGCTTCTTAGTGTCTCTTTAAATCAGGATCTTAATTTTATTTATGGATGTTATGAACATAACACTTAACAAAGGCCATTTTTGTGTGTGCTTTAAGTCAAGCCAATGGAGCAGAGAAAGCGGCGACAAGAAAATCTTCAGCAGCTCTATTATTTATATAATCATTTGTATTCTGTTAGCTTGCACAATGTGCTAAGAGCCACTCACATAGCCATCCCAGGCTCATAATGCTCTGTGAGAAGAAAACCCCAAACCACTTAAGAACGAGAGGAAGAGGAAGAAAACAGATAATCGGAATGTGCTTTGTATGTGCTTTGTAATCTTCACTTGACTAGGCAGTGACAGGAGATGTGTATGAGCAGCTGTCTCAACTTAAAGACAAGCTGGTGCTGGCTGGGTTTGAGCTGCAGTCTGCTTAATAGCAACCTGCTCTTAGTAGTGGCCCAGCAATGCTTTCAGCCGCTGTGAAAATGTGCCCAAAATGTACCTTGCCTGGCCTCTGAGGACGAATCTGGTATACGCTATTCACTAAACATAAGTGTAGTGCAGGATTGTCAGGGGAGGCACCTGGAAATGGGATGGAGAAATGTAATATTTCAAAAGGAAAGCCGTGTTACTAATTAGCACTTTGCATGTCCATTCTGTCATTCCTCCAGACCCCTTAGGCTGCGGGATGAGTTACCACAGGTATCATTAGGAAGTGCAAGGAAGCTGACTGTTGTGCCTTTCCTCAGTTCTGGTTTTGGCAAGTGGAGGTGATGGGGAACTGCGATCAATGGAGAAAGAGTGGCCCTAGATGACTGTCACAATCCTGACAAAATCCAGAAGTGCTTCCGTAACACCGATACCTGCACAGAGCAGGGTCTGACCAGAATAGATAGTCTGTATAGGCTGGGAAGGGTTCTCATTGCATATGTAGTGAGTTATTCTCAGACATCAAAGCAGGCAGTGCTTTCATTAAGTAGAGCTTTGGATGAGTTGAGTGGAAAATAGTTTGCCTTGTGAAATTCCTCCCAGGGTTGGTTTCCTCTTCTTTGCTAGGGATGAAAACACTGATGGCAAATGTAGCAGGATCAACCTGAGATCCACCTGGAATTAGGGGATGGTTCTTTTGAGTATTTTCTTTGTTTACTTCCGAAATGCCAGGGTATATCTGTGCAATGCAATGCAGCATGGTATGAAAGAAATCCGAGCTGGCTCAAGAAAGCTAGAATGCCTGTGGGGATCAGCCTGACCCCCCTGGGGCAGCCAGCTTTGATCCTTGAAGAGGCAGAACGGGGTTAGTGCAGTGCTTGTGTGCCTATAATGTTTCTGGTTCCAGAACTGGCTACAGGGAACTTTACTTGGCTCTCTGCATAGCATGGCAGTGTATTTCATAAATCAGTCCCTGTAGGTTATGTTTTAATTTTTTTTTTCTGCGGCCAAGAAGGATGCTTAGTTTCTCATCAGCCAGTACTGGAGGAACTTGAGCTTTTAAGGAAAATATTCTAAGCTAAGAAAGTTAGACAAAGAGGTAGGATATATTGTAATAGCAAATATTGTTCCTTCCAGTTTATACTTTCTGGTAGAGCAATGCTCTTTTTTCCTACCAAAGTCCTAGCTGTGTAATCACCTGTTCCCAGAGACATAGCACATCCTGAGTGGATTGCACTGCTGTTTGTAATGGTGAAGAACACCCTGCCAAACCCTGTACTTATCTCTTGAAGGTGTTGAAGCAGAATGGTCTATTCTTACTCCTCTGCATTCTTTGAAAACTTCCTCTAGGGATGTCTCACTTTCTGAGGAAGGCAAAGGGATTGATGCAGGCTTTGGGGTGAAACTTTCAGCCTTCCCCCTGTAACGTCTCTTATTTCATCTGGACTGCATCAACCTCACAGTACAGCAACCAAACTGCTTACATAGGAGCTAAGAGGGCTCCTTGAGTAGAGCGTTGCCTTCCCACTTCCTCTGAGATTACATGCAGGTGCTGAAGTGCAATGGGGCAGAGTGCCTAATGACCCTCTCTGCCCCTTTGCAGCTGGGAAGGACTTCTCCACTCAGCTGGGGTTGGTGGTAGGAGGAGGGGCAGCTCTGGCAGGGTAAACATTTCATGTGGTCAGACCCTAAGCCTTGACTAGGAGTAACTGGAGTGCGTAAGAGTGTGTTCCTGGCAAGGAACTAAGAATCTCAGGGCTCTTCTTCTGCAGTATCTAAATAAGCCATGGTGAAGGTAACCATGTTTTCTTTGAATTATCTGAGCTAATGTTTCCTCCTTTCACCACAGAATAAATCCTCCTGCCTCTTCTTTTCCTTGTGACTACAGGTTCTGATTAAAGAGGTTCCACTAAGTTGCTAGCAATAATATACCTAAATCATAAATCCAAGTGCTGAATGTGTAGTTCGGGTTGGTTTTTTTTTCTCCATTTTCATCAGAATTAAAGATGTCCCGATGTCTGATTGCACTGTTTGTTTTACATTTCTCTGTAGCCATCCTGGCAATGTTGCAGTATGCCTGACACTGTTATGAGGGAGCAAGACTGGAAAATAGAAGTAACTTTTCCATTAAAATTTTAAAAGGCAGAATATGCAAATAGGGCAGTACACAGACATCAAACATGGACATTGCATAAAATCTGAGGCTTTCTGGACCTTCAGTCTTAAGATAAATTGTTCTAAAGGAACTCTGGGGGAAGCTGGTGTATTTCCTGTCACGGAGGAAACCAGATATAGAGATGGGATCGGAGGAGGTACAGAAGCACATCTGAGGCAAGTGAGCAGAAATGTTTTTTAATAGGTGTCAGGGAACAAGTGACTGCTTTAAGAGTCAGTGAATGGATAAACAGGGAGAAGCACTGCCTGAAGGTGGAAAGGGAAAAGGATTCGTTAATAGTTTTTAGAGACACCCGTAGGGCAAGCAGGAGGTAGAACAAGAAAGGTAATGAAAGGTATGTTTTGCATGTATTGGAGAGTCTCAGGGACAAGCTTCCAGTAATCAGGGATGGAGATGGAGAGTGGCTGGGTGGGAAATTTAGTTGTGTAGGCAAAGAGGGAAAACTGGATTTCAATCTCCGATCGCCGGGGAAGGGAGAGAATTGGAATATTTCCTAGGCTCTATTAGGGGGCCAGCCATTCAGATTCGATTTACTTGGAGCAGTACTTAGATGGTACAGATGGAGGTGCTTTAGAATAGCCTAAGGTGGTCCCTAGCGAATGGATGTGCATGAGAGAATTTCTGAAATCTTCACATTTTTCTATCAATGCTTTATTAAAATCCCAATTCTGAAAAATGTTGATTGGTACTAACAGCTTGATGGAAGCAGTGAGGTTTGCATATGGGCGGAATATGGCAGAAATTATTGCAGAGGTCAGGCACCATCTGGCTGTGATGGGAGAAAGCTGTGAAAGCTTAGATCATTTCTGTCTGCAATTTAACTGCTTGGAGCCAGATTTCCAAATGGTTCATGAGTGTGCCCAGTTGCTGTATGTACATCTTGGATGCTATCTGTAAGCCAGGTCTTTTTCAGGCCTATTTGCATGTGTAATGAGGATGTGATTTCTGTCTGGGGATGAGTTTTTCTGGTTGGAGTGTCACACTGGGGAGGAGGCTGAAGGTGCAGATAGAAGGCCTAAAACATGGAGGCAGAGAAAAACAGCCCGAGTCTGAAGAGGGCAGACAGAGGAAGTTGCAGTTGTAAGAGCACCTCCCTAACAGGGAGACCGGATAGCCCAAAAGCATTTGGGTGCCCAAGATCCTTTGCCAGAGCAGTGATTTAACAGAGCCCCAAAAATGCATAAGAGGAGATGGCGAGTCAGGAAGCAACAGTGTAAGGAATTTCACCGATGCACTGCGGAGGAGGAAGTTAGCACATGAATGGCATTAATTGCCCACACATGTTGGTCCAACGCTGCTGCTCCAGCTGCTCTATTGTCTTTGGACCAGTCTGTTTCCTATCTGTATTATTTAGTGAATTTAATATTTGAAAAAGAAAGGGAGGGGCTAGTGGTGCTGCATAGAAGCAGACAAAGTATGGCCAAAGGCTCAATACGATTCCTCTCCTCAAAATATGTCTTGTTCTTAATCTTGGTTTCCCATTACTATTCTCTGCCAGAGCATCCCAAATAGCCCTGATGATGACGACCCTGAGTCTTAAACTTCCAGATCCAGAGGCCTGTAAAGTTTTTGGTTGCTCCTCATTCTTAAATTTTCAATTGCATTACTGCTGCAGAGGTGGATCAGCCTACTGCTGCAGCTCTAGGCTGTGTGTACTGAGAGTCAAGAATGTCTGTGCATTTTCTCTGTGCATCTGCAGGCATCCAGCACAAGATGGATGTTTTTGAGTGCCCTTGTAGAAGCAAAACAACACAGTGGCTTGGGAGACACAACAGGGGAGACGGCCAACATTTTGAGCAGCTCTTGCTGAAATTCATTAAGGGAATAAGAAAAAACATATTTCTGGAAAGATTTAATTTGGAGATGGGAATGGAGACACTTGGAAACTGAGAGAAATGTGATACAAGGCAAGATGCTGACAGAATCCTGAATAGACTGATAGATGGGGAGGGGAAGATGGTTGTGTTTTCTCATCAAGTAATGCTTATCAGCTTAGTTCCTGGGCTGGTTTGCATTTGGTATTTCTATATTAGCTCAGAGTCGGAAGACGTATATGGTTGTTTATTTGGGCAATAGAACATTTCCCAGGCTGCCTGCTGGCTGCCAACACATGTTGGGTGCTTGGGCATGAATCCTGCAAGACTTTGTGGTACATAGTGAAGAATACCTTGTGCTTTCTGGTATGAACATGGGGCATGACATCAAGCCAAGGTGAGCAAGAGGCTCTCTGAACTGAGCATCTGAAAGCTGAAGCACCTTGCCCATCTATCTCTGGGCTTTTTGACAGCACTGAAAAAAAACAATGTTTTGAAGACGATTGTTTTTAAACAAATGTTTTTATCTTACTAGAGGAACTTCTGTTGCCCTGCCAGACCTCTGCTGTGCTGCCAGGAAGGAGTGGCATTGTGCCTCCCTTGTTTTGCGTGCCTATATGTTTACATGTGCATGCCATCCTATAACCATAAAAGAATGGGTCATGCCCATTCTGTTCTCTGTTCTCAGGAACTAGTACTCAGTACTGCTAGAGTGACATTTACCCTACACGAGTGTAGGAGAAAATCTATAATACCACTTATGTCAAACTAGGCATAAGTCAATCTTCTGTGGTTCATGGTCCCAACACTAACATTTAGCAGACTGATGAATGTCAGCCTCTCTGGAGAAGGCACTTGATTCACTTGATTTTGCTAGTGGCTTTTTTAGGGAGGGATTTAGCAAGGATGGGAGGAAAGAGGAATGTTTGTTCTGTGAACCAAAGGCAAGGCAGTCATTTCAACACAGAAAGTCTATGCCCATACTGTGAGCCAAGGAGCAAAGAAGAGAGAGGATACAGATTTCTGTGCAGTGTCTACAAGTCATGGGAGATGAAAGGTCAGAGGTGAGCTTTTGTGATGCAGATGGAGCATGCAGAGAGGAAAGCCAACAAACAATGTCAACGTTTTACAATTAGTTCATCTGAAGGAGTTTAGGCATAGAGGAACAAACTACCTACCAGTCTCTGTAGTCTCTGAGCTTGTTCCTATTTAATACTCTTTTGAGTGAATTCCCTTAACTTTCCCCACTTCCTAAACACCAAGAAAGTAGAATATCCCAAGCTGAGAGCTCCCAGGAGAAACTTAGATCAGAATGTCCCAGTCAGTTTGACATGACAAATGAATATCTTTGATTTTGGAGTGTATTTCCGTAGAGTTTAATGTTCTTTTTCTAAATTGTGATTCTTGTGAATGACAGGGATCTCACACAGAAAATCCAATGGTACAGTTTGATGCACTGTGACCCTATACTTAGTAAATACATGTACTAAAAGTGTAATTAATAATGATGAATAATGTTAGCTCCTAGAACCCTTTGTCTCAAGAGTTCAGTAGGTGGCTTTTTCAAAGGAACCTCAGATATTTTGGCTGCTTTCCAGCTGTCAGCTAAAATATGGCACCAAAGGGAGTATATGCCATTATCCTCTTCCTTCAAATGCTGCAAATGAGGCACAGATGTGATGCGACTTGGTCAACATCATACAGCCTGCCAATGGTAGAGCAATAGATAAAAGATGGACATCCTACCTATTGCTCCATCTCTTTTTGTTGCTGTTCCTCCCGGCAGGGAGAGCCTTTGTTTTCAGTACAGTGTAAGAGTCACAACTGACTGCTGTTCTTACTGGAGAATACTAGGTGTTCCTGGAATTACTGCAACCTTGTTTCTCTGGGGAATTTTCTTCTTTACCAGTAATATTTACCAATTTCTTCTTGTTTTATCCTTGATTTCTTTATACATTCCTGTCAAGTTGACAAGGGGGTGAATGTAAAAAACAAACTTCGGAAGATTGCACAGGGCATATATAGGTTACGTCAAAAATGTGTCTTAACTTGCCAGTTGAACTGTTGCTGATGGGTATGAAATGCCTCCCTGCTTTCTCTTAAGAGTCAGCTCAGGTGAGGAAATGAAGGAAAAATCTAGAACAGACCCTACTCCCAAGCAATCTAAGTAGCTGAGTTTGAGGCTGGGGACTGCTGAAATGAGGATCAGTCCTGAACAAACAGTTGGTGTTGCAGCTCATTTTTGAATGTGAGCAAGGTCTGATGGGCATTTCTCTGCTTTGCACTGTTTCTGTTGATTTCAGTCCAAGGTATTAGGAATTGCATCATAAGTGCTGTGTATCTTAGGAGATTTCTTCCATGTCTGACCAGAATGGGAAATGATCTTCCAGTTATGGATCCAGTTAAAACTTAAACTTCTGCTGGATTTGGGGAGACTCTTTAATAAAGTATATGTTGCTCTGCACATTCCAGAGGTTAATATTTCACTTTCTCATGTTCTTACATTTTTAGTAAGGGTTAATGGCCTGGCCCACAGGAACTGAAATCAGTAGTCTTGTCAGGTGTATTAGTGTGCTGCCAGTGCTGCAGCTTTACTTTAGCTAGGGAGTTATTCAAAGCCTCTTTTCCTTACATAGCTTAGCCCTTGCCTACCCTACAGAAGAAAGGTTTCTGCTACCATTATTGCCTTGCCTCATGCATAACACAGAAAAGAACTTTGTCAGCTTGGCTTATTTGCATCCATAGCAAGAGTTCTGCTGGCATAATGATATTGGATGAGGGTTCGTTGCAAAATAACATAAGCTAACCTCATTTATTGATCAATCTCTTTCATCAAATGTTTCTGACCACATAGAAAGTGGAAGAGTAATGTACTTATGACATGTCCGTAGAAAGTTTACTCATGACCTGCCCATATATCCATGTATTCCTGTTAAGCAGGAAAACAATTTGAAATTGCCTCATGAAATTAGCCTTTAGTGAAGGAATTTGAGTATGAAAATCAAGTGCTAGAATTACTCTTCAATTAGTAAAACATGGGAGATCCAAAGACAGGAACTGAAGTTTCAGCTGACTTCGGTACGGGAGGTGGAGGAGATGTTATTTTATCATCTGTGTACTGAAACAATCACTAGGCTTCTAAAATTTTTTCTTTAATGAAATTCATATAGCAAAGCTCTAGAATGCTACAGCCATAATGAACCTAGAAGTACAAACTGTTTGGCTTTTTTTTTTTCATAGCTCTGTCCACAAATTAAACAAATACAGGTTCTAGTTAAGATCATATTTATTACAACATAGTGTCTTGTTCTCTGCAACTCTTATCAGTAGGCAGACAGCAGCTTGCAGGCGTTCTAGGTCAGACCTAGTGCATACATTTTGTTGGGGGATTAATTTAAAGGATAATTCACATATGAACAGCTCAGTGGCATTGAACTCCTAAAGTTATTGCAGTCTTAGAAAGTTTACAAAAGTAATTAATGGCCAAAGTCTGATTAATAAAGTATATATGTAGCTTTGAGCATACATTTTGAAGCAAGTATTGATGAGCAAACATAGATACTGAAACTTTCTATGCAGGTGGCATAAGAGGCATCTTTTTCAAGGCTGTTTGAACTATGTACTGCCACCATGCTCATAAGCTAAAGAGAATCCGTGGAGCTAGAACGAAGTGTGGTCTAACCCAGTCTAACTCTCTCCAGCTGCCACTGGAACAGGTACCTAGGGAGGAATCCAGCAGCAGAGGTTGGTGTCACCACTGGGCAGTGTAGCCAGCAGGCTGGTGTGTCACACCAGTAATAGAGCACTGCACTGAATCCTGACTGAGCCATCTGCCTGCGACCCTCAGTCCTGGTGCTACGGCCATCTGTGCTTGCTTTGCATCAGGACCATCAGGAGTAGGATTTTCTTTCCTGCATAATGAATCTGACTCCTGCTGAGCTTCTGTACCTGCAAGGGATGTGCCGTGTGCTGTTGTTCAGAAAATGAGAGTGTTTACAGGTGTAGAATTATATTCATATAGGGAAATTCAGAAAATGTAATGGGGATTGGAGCAATATAGCCTGTGCTTTGGGCATATAATAGAGGTAATTGCTAACCCAGGCCCTAAAGAATGGAAATATTAAAGCAACAGTCCTTGCACACATCTGTGATCTAATCCATCTCCATTTAAGAATGAGCAAACTAAGATGGGATACAGAGTGTTGATGGGCAAACATAGCTGAGTCCAAAGTCATCAGCACAGCAGTGGTGATACTCATGGAGGTTACTGTGGCAAGGATTTCTGGCTGTCTTTTTCTTACTCCGTTAGCTGAATGTGGTCCCATCCTAATGGATGCTGTGATCTTAACTTCAGCTGTCCAAAGTCTGCTGTTCTCAGCTTACGATGAAATTAAATGAGCTTCTTTTGCTTTGCTTGGCTTTGTAGTTCACTGAGCTTAGTAAATTCTTGCTTTGGGTGAATGCTGAGAAGAAATAGAAGATATACTTTTATTTGTTGCTCCATATGTTGCTTTAAAGAGATTGCTAAGGATCAATCTTACACTATCAGACAGAAATACAGGCAAGAGTAGTTTTGGAGAGTCAGGACCTGCCATATGCTAATATTAATAAAATTATAGGAGAGAGAAAAGTTGCAAAACTGTGCTGTTTATATACATGTGTATAAAACAGGCACTTTCAGCCTAGGAATGAGTGGGATGCTCATCACCAAGGAAGATAAAGAGAGAATGTACTTACTTTTTTGGCATGTAGGGTTTGAAAGCTCGGTAGGCAGAGAGTTAATGACATGGAGGATGCAGAGCTTAATGTATTCTCCAGTGCTATGATCAGCCGTCTGACTCTTGGCATAGCTGTAATAGTGATGAGAGAAGCACCTTTCCTTCTGTATTTGAGTACCTGCTCCAAGCTCAAGAATTAAAAGGACTCTTCTCCCTACGTCCGTCTGTCCCCCAACACAATTTCTTTTAATGGAACCAGTTATGCTTCTTTTGAAAATATCTGCTACCTTTACCAGTAAGAACAGGGACCACTGGGTTTGAGGCTAGAACTTCTAACTTAACTGCATTTCAGTCTGACTTTGGGACCATTATTGAGTCCTCAGCCTTCTCAGTAATTATTTTTTCTCCTATTAGTCTTTTAATTTTATTGCAATCTTCAAGTACGGAGGTGCCCAGCAGCAAAAATTATACTCTAGCTGTGCTTTCAGGTAGGTTGTAGTCATTCAGTCATGGTGTGCAAGGGCTGGATCTAGATTTTTAAAGCTTTAATTAGAGGGGTTTTTTTGGCTGTAGTAGCTTATTTCCCGCTTGACAAGTGTGATCTCTTTGAGAGCAGCAGTCACTATATAAATCTTCTTGCCTGACCCTGAAGGCTAGACTATTGCTATGAAATGCGCATGTGTGTACGTGTGTATTGTGAGCAATGGGGAAAGACTGAGCTGCTGCTACCCAGCACAAAAAGCCAGGCTGCTGCAGCTGCCAACAAGGGAGGCAAGAAAGGATGATGAGGTTTGAATGTTGAGTGAGTGGGCCGGACAACTCCTCCCAGGTCCACCACTCCTCTGTAGCAGTGAGCCAGCTAGTTGTCAAGCGTGAGTAGGACAGGAGGAGGCAGGCAACTAATGGGCAGCATTTGTTGCTTGAACTGCATGGAAAAGGCAGTGGGCTCAATATGGTACAACCAGATTTTGTGTTGTCTCTGATTTTCCTTCTGTTCTAATGCTTTGTCCTTGCTGTCCTTGTTGCTCTCTGGCTTTGGTCTACTCCTGTTGATGTTGTCTGTGGCACTGAATATCTGTGCTTTGGGATTGTTTTCTCTCCCTCCTTCCTTCAAACTACACAGGCAGAATTCATTTAGTTCAGAATTAACAGTGGATGTATCTAGATTCCTAAGCATTTCAATGGGAATAATATGGGTATATGGAAAGATGCAATTTAAGCTCTGAATTGCTTATCACCAGTTTTTATACTCTGAGCTACAGTTCCAGAAATGGTAATATCAGAGCTCAAAGATGAGTTAGGGTCTGCCCCCCCGCCCCTGCTTCTTGTAGCTATCTAGACGTAGATATAGTAGCACAATGAGAAGAAGGGTATTTATTTTAACAGGTCTTAAGGGGAATATTAGGAGGATTGCTCTATTGCATGCTGTGGCTACTTGTGACTTCACATTGCCAGAAGGGGGAAAACTCAAATGCTCCTACTTCCTAAGCACAAATCTTAACACTTGAGCACTTAACACTTCAGGGAAAGCATCAATTATCTGTAAGCTGCATGGGGCTGATGACACACAACTGAACAGTAACAACTGCATCCAGGAAAGCAGTGATGTGTAGTGTGCGAGTCACCAAGCTCCTCTGGCCAGAGTGGAAGTGACTGAGAGGTGGTGTCTCAGTTCTAGCACCCCGATAGGTAACTGTGAGTGATGCCAGCAAAGCTTTCTTACTGTATCAGTGTTACCAATCACAGGGAACACAGAGGTTTGGGAATTGTGGCAGAGATGAAAAATGGCATTTAGAAATGGGGCTTGAGAATGGCATAATCATTCCTGTTAAATCTGTGCCTTTCTTTCTGATTATTAGCCATTTTAAGTGGAATGGGGTTTGCATCTAGAACAAGTCTCTGAACAGATGATTAATGGTTTTATCTGTAATAACTTTACATTTTATAGATGCCTGCTAGGAGTCCGCATCTGGTGAGCCAAGCTATTTAAAGCTGTGTTAATTCTGTTAATTGCTCTACGTTTATTTGGATTGCTGGCACCTGCAGGCTTTAGGATAATGTGTGTGTGGGTATATTCTCTCCCTCTTTCTAGCTGAGAAAAATGGAGAGGACCATTTCCTCAGCTAGGAACAGCAACCTTGGCAGAACATCCTGGCTGGATTGGTTGTCCTTGAGATTTCCCTCTTTTACTACAGCTGAATACAGTGGGATGCCAGCCAGAGGCAAGATGTTCCCTTGACTGAGGCAGGAGGTAGACAGACAATCTGCTTTTGCATGCACTTGCCATCATCAGGCCGTAGCAGCAACAGGGAATGAAGCCAGTGATTTTTAGAAGGCTTATCAGGTCCATCCCATCCTGATCCTTCTTCTCATCTGCCTTCCAGTGTTCATTTTCCAGTTTGGTTTTGGTTGTGAATTGCTCCAGTAGGTTTCAAGCCCTGAACAGATGTGAAGATAAGTATGCTGATGCTTTCTGAACTTTTGTCAGAGAAAAGGTCTGGCAGTGGAATTCAGAACATTTGAGGTGACTAAAACATTGCTGTGAAATGCTAGGAGGGCAGCACAGCAGTTTTCATGTTTGCAGCTGGATTGAACAAACCACTGGAACAATCTGGACTAGGCTCTGATGAGAAGCTTTTCCCCAGTCTTTTGCTCCTGTACCTCTGGGAAGATGCTCGCATGGGCAGCAAAATGGGGAAGCAAAGGGTTTCACTCGCATTGTTAACTGCTGACTTAAAAGCGCAGCAGATCCTGAAAGGCTTGGTACTTGGAGGCTTTTAGCTAATGTGAGCTCAATGTGGCTGTTACCTGAGTGGGTGGGAGAAGAGGTGGCTATTCTGGTTCATGTAGGTGCCAGTTCTCTCTCAGACCTCTGATACGGGTTTCAGTCTATGCTTCAACTTTGGCAATGCTAGGACATCTTCCCAACAAATCAGATGATTAATTAAGAAGATCTGTTCACACTCTGTTACTTGTTTTATGGCTGTCTTCAAAACTGCAGTTTTTCTTGAGAAGACCAGTGAGACGCTAGAGTGAAATCCTAATACTGATGATAGAGTGAAATCCTAATATTGATGATGTGACCACAGTTGGGTTTCTGCAGCTGCTCTATAACCCTTTATGGCCACTGACTAAATCGGATGTTGGTTGCAGCCTCCCAAAGGAGGTTCCTACCCAAAGGAGGGGCTGTCACATCACCCATCTCGAAGGTGTAAAGAACTATAAAGAAAACCACCTGTGGCACAGGGGAAAGTGTTCTCAAGAGTTTGACAAACCATGATCCTTGTGACTTGTTGTTCCTAAAGGACAAGACTGCTGTGTTTGTCATCTCTGTCAAGTAGAAGCTGTTACTGGGGATGTCCAGTTCATTTATTCTATCCAGGTAATGGTTAAACAATCAATTGCAGTATTAAAATTGGTTACAAAGCAAAGCTCAAGAGAAGTATATGCTGTTCTCATATTTAAGGATGGGTTCTTCCTCTGCAGCTTCACTGTTCAGCAAACCAGGCAAGCTGTCAGCTGAGAACTTTCTTCCATTTCCCTTGTTTATATTCGAGGGCTGATTTGTCCTGAAGTTGCCTTCATCTGAGATAACAAGAACGCTGAATGCCTTCATTCTCCTTTACCCAAGCTTGGTGTGCATGCTTCTCTCTCCTTGTCTGAGCTTGCTTCCTATTATCCATGACTGCACCATAGGACATCACATAGAAATGCAGCGTTGTCACTTCCTCTCCTCCATTCTTTTCTTAATATGTATTTCTAGTATGTTGTCTTAATTAGCATATGCTTAGCTCTTTTGGCTTCAGGCTAGTTTTCCTGTTTACAACCTCTGTGACACATTTTGTTAGAACTTCACAAATCATATATCGTAGGAGAAATTAATTATGCATGTAACTTATTAGGTTAATAACTTTCATCTCATTGTCAGCTTCACATAAAGTCTATATGTTACACATTAATAATTCAAATGACAGCTTTGACATTGCGTATGCTTTCTAAATCACTTCTTCTATTCCTTCTTAGTAGTTTTGGGTCTGTGTGGAAACCATAGCTGGTTTTTAAAAACGTGGTTCCAGCTCTGTTTCCCTGTTCGTTCTGGAGACTGGATTTGCCACTGCATCCAGCAGAGGAGAGCAACTAAGTGTTGGTGTCCCCTTTGGTTTTGGGACTGGAGCTTATGGAAAAGACTTGGTTAGTATGAGGACACCTTTTGGTAAGAATCATAGAATAGTTTGGGTTGGAAGGGACCTTTAAAGGTCACCTAGTCCAACCCCCCTGCAATGAGCAGGGACGTCTTCAACTAGATGAGGTTGCTCAGAGCCCCGTCCAACCTGACCTTGAATGTTTCCAAGGATGGGGCATCTACCACCTCTCTGGGCAACCTGTTCCAGTGTTTCACCACCCGCATTGTAAAAAATTTCTTCCTTACACCTAGCCTAAATCTTTTAGTGTAAAACCATTACCCCTTGTCCTGTCACAACAGGCGCTGCTAAAAAAGTTTGTCCCCATCTTTATTATAAGCCCCCTTTAAGTACTGAAAGGCTGCAATAAGGTCTCCCCAGAGCCTTCTCTTCTCCAGGCTGAACATCCCCAACACCCTCGGCCTTTCTTCACAGGAGAGGTGTTCCATCCCTCTGATCATTTTTGTGGCCCTCCTCTGGACCTGCTCCAACAGGTCCATGTCCTTCTTGTGTTGAGGGCTCCAGAGCTAGACGCCGTACTCCAGGTAGGGTCTCACGAGAGCGGAGTAGAGGGGCAGAATCACCTCCCTCGACCTGCTGGCCACGCTTCTTTTCATGCAGCCCAGGGTACCATTGGCCTTCTGGGCTGGGAGCACACATTGGTTGCTCATGTCCAGCTTTTCATCCACCAGTACCCCCAAGTCCTTCTCCTTCTTCTCGGCTGCTCTCAATCCCTTCATCCCCCAGCCTGTATTGATACTGGGGGTTGCCCCAACCCAGGTACAGGACCTTACACTTGGCCTTGTTGAACCTCAGGAGGTTCACATGGGCCCACCTCTCTGGCTTGTCCAGGTCCCTCTGAATGGCATCCTGTCCCTCAGGCATGTCAACTGCACCACTCAGCTTGGTGTTGTCTGCACACTTGCTGAGGGTGCGCTTGATCCTGCTATGTCATTGATGAAGATGTTAAACAGTGCTTGTCCCAGTATGGACCCCTGAGGGACACCACTTGTCACTGATCTCCATCTGGATGTTGAGCGGTTGACCACTACCCTCTGGATGTGACCATCCAACCAATTCCTCATCCACCAAACAGGCCACCCATCAAATCCGTATCTCTCCAATTTAGAGAGAAGAATGTTGGGGTGGACCGTGCCAAAGGCCTATACCTGAAAACCACCTCCTCAAATACTCAGGCAAGTCTAACAGAGCAGCTCTGTAGCAATACTCCCCTAAAACCATTTCACAGACTCCACTTACTTGGAGTGCAGCAGACTTTGATGGTGGTGCCAAGGACTTATGAATATTATTGACATTGTATTTTAACTGTGGCAACCAGGAGCTACCTTGGATTTACTGAGGCCTCAGTAAGTGTGTGGACAAGAGAGTTTTGGTAAATGTAGCCTACTTTTCAAAAGACTTTCATTGAGGTGTCTCATCAAAAGGTTCTTCAAGAATTAAAAAAGCAATGGGCAAAGAAGGAACGTCCCTGCACAGAGGAGGAACTGGTTGGAAGGTAAAAAACCAGAATGTAGGACTAAACAGGCAGATTTCCCATGGGAAGGCCTCAGTGGAGAAGACCTCTGGGATCCATGCTGAGGTCTGAAGATTCATTAGTGGAATTATAAATGGAAAGGGATGTTGATGGAGAAGGCATACATTTTGCTGAGAATATGACAGTATTCAGGTGAGGACTGTCTGCAGAACTGCAGAGGATGACCTAGTAATGCTGAATGACTGCACAAAGAAATGGCAGATTAAATTAAATATATGTAAATACAATATATATTGGGAGGGAGGGAAAATAATCCCAATTTTCCATATCCAGTGATGGGCTTTGAGTTGATTCTGATGTTTTAGTAAACAATTCTTTGAAAATATTTGCTCAGTGGTCAATATTGGTCAAGTAAGTGCATCTAACGTTAGAAAGTTTTAGGAAGGGAATAGAGAATAATACAGAAAATATAATGATGTCATTAAATAAAACCACACTGGACACTGCTATTCTGTTCTTTTAATCTGAGAAAGGGGAAAAGGACAACAAAGGTCATCAAAGGTCATGACAGAGACTTCTATACAAGGAATGGCCAAACAGACTATGGCTCTTCATGACAGAATTCACGGAGAAAGGATACGATAGTGGGACATAAAATCATGTGTCACACAAGAAAAATCCTTGATGGTATATGAAATACAAAGACATCAACTTCTGCGTGCAGACTCTCCCAGCCCCAAATAAGTGAAGTCTGTGAAATGGTTTTGGGGGAGTATTGCTACACAGCTGCGCTGTTAGACTTGCCTGTGTATCTGAAGAGGCAGTTTTCAGATATAGGATGCTGATCCAATGTAATATGCAGGATTTTATGTTTAAGTATTTCCTGGTGTAACTACACTGTTTCTAGGCTCCCTGTAGTATTTTCAAGTAGATATTCCATTT
Source organism: Fregata magnificens (assembly GCA_013389945.1). NCBI lineage: Eukaryota > Metazoa > Chordata > Aves > Suliformes > Fregatidae > Fregata > Fregata magnificens. The sequence goes on from WAAD01011767.1 coordinate 458,245, forward strand.
GCTTTGCCTTATATTAACTACAGTGTGCCTCAACCCATCAGAGGCCATGATACATGTAACCCCTTCATTGCAAGTATTGCATAGCAAGGTAATGTTCCTGAAGGCTTGCACATGGCTGAGGGGGAAGGCAGCTGAGCAGCAGGATATCAGAGGAGCAGAGAGTCAATTTGGTATAAGGTCTGATGTACAGCTTTGTGCAAAATAAGGCAGTAATGTGTAGATGTGGAAGTGAGATGTGTGTGTAGGAGGAGCGGGAGGAACAGAGAAGAGTTTAGAGAAGGCTGGAGTGCCACGTGTTGATCAGAGGTGTAATGATGCCCATTTGAATGAAAACAAGTGTTCATGCGTGTGCCAGGCAGTCTACATTTGGTGAAGTTGCTTTAAGTGAAAAGAGCAATAAGGAGGGCTAGATGAATCCTGGATGTTTGCAGAGAAATGCAAGATAGGTTGGCTTCTTTCACCGTTTGTAATTATTAAGGCCCCCAAAACAGTTGATTCAAAATGAGGATATTAACAAGCAGAGCTGTAAAACTGCCCCTGAACTGCATTGCAAAGGCACCTGCCTTTCAGTACTGAGTGATCTTTCCATGTATGGAATTGGGAATTCTGAAAAGGCTTGGAGGGAGCATTTCCAATAGAGAAATCTCTCCAGATCAGTGCAGGCTGCGGTAACAGCAGACAGCTCCCAGGCTTTAACTTGGGCTTGGGAATCTTTCCATCCAGGACTGATGTTCATGTTGTGATTATGTGTATTTCTTTACCTGTGACTGTAACTGTGGAAGTAACTGTTAAGAAGGTTTATTACTGCCCAACTAGGCCCTTTTTCTGAGTGCTGTATCTATGTGGGGTTGTCTTTTACAGGAGACTTAAACAGCAAGGAGTGGTTTTTTTACTGCCTCAAAAAGGTGGTCTGGTGCTGTGTAAAAAAGGGATGAAAAGAGACTACTCTACTGGGACAAACTCTAGAGAATCATAGATATTAGAAATAGTAAACAACTATCAGGTCACCTTGTCCATCTTCTGCCAGGAGTGCCGTTGTTCCCTTCAGTGTATTAACTCGGAAGCGCTTCTACAAAGAGCCGTTCGCCATGGGACTCGGCCTGTTGTTTTCTGTGTTGTCTGCTGCTGCTAAAGATGTCTTAAGGACAAGTAAGACTTCTTCTTGCACCTGCATTTCTTTGCATTTTGGGTACTGGAGACTTAACAATAAAGATAAATAAAAATAAAAAGCCACTAAAATGCAAATAATTATTATTTGGAGAATGAGATGTATTAGTGCTATTTAGTTAATAATTACTGACTTCCTCAACTAAGAGATCATGAGAAAAATTGTCAAAAGTTATCCAACAAACAAGTGGCAAGATCAGGAATAGAAACCAGGAACCGTAAGTCCTGATCTGTGGCTCAACTCAGTAAAAACAAACGCCTGCTACTCAAAGTGAATCTGTAGTCATCTGTCCTGTTGCTAATTGAGTGATTTGTGGCTTGTAAGGATTTCAAAATGTCAGAGACTTTTAAGAACAAAAGAACCACCATATCCAGCTAACTCAGCCTTCTGTCGATTATCTAATTATCCCCACTTACGCAGTTTCAGAGTGTTCATAAGCCTCAATTTCTCCTACTTCCTCCACATTAAGTCTAATAATTTGGGGCCTCTTTTGGGGAATTGTGTTTTAACCAGCCTTGGTGTGAAGGCATTAAAAGACAATCTATTACTTTCCTTGGTAAGTTGTTGTGATGTTTAATTGCCCCCTACTTTAAAAAAGAAATTGGGCCTTATATCGATTTGGAATTTGTCTGACAATAGCTCCCAAATGTTGATTCTTGTGATGCAGTTTTCTACTGGAACAAAGATGCTTCAGAAATCCAGTGTTTTCCCCTTATTTGCTATAATCAAGTCCCTTCTTTATCTGTCTTTTGAAAAACTAAACAGATGGAGTTCCTTGTCTTTTGCTGTAAGGCATTTATGCTAGTTCTCAAATCATGTTGAAGCTACTTGATGTATTCTTTGCAATTTTTTAGAGTCCTTTCTTTAAGATAATGTAGACATTAGAATTATACCTAGGGTTTAAGTGCATATCATACCAATGCTACGTATTGCTTATTCTAGTCATATATCCTGAGACTGAACTGGCCCTTTCAGCCATAGCGCTTTACTGGAAGCTTGCACTTTCTCCTCCAGTGTTTCCTAAATTGTTTTCAAAGTCACAGCTTTGCAGAGTGTAGCTCCCCTGCAGCTTCCCCTTCCTGGTTCTGTAGTTCATGGCCTGTCTTCCGTGTTCATAAGCTCATACGTTTTAGTGTTCAGCTGTTCTAAAACTTGATTGGATTGAAGGGGCCTGGACTTCCACGCTTTGTGAATCACTCTGTATAACTGCTCTGTCTTTAAAGTTATTTAGTGCTCTGCCAAACTTGGTGTTACCTTCAAGTATTAGCTTCAGCGCTTCTAGGTAAATGAGAAAATATTTAATACTTTTACATCAAATATGGGTCCTTATGGTGCATTAGAAATGCCTCTTTTCAGTAATGATACCCCACTGACAACTACTTTTTGAGATTTGTCAGCTGAGGACTATCTACTTATCTAATATTATGTCCTGTTTTGTTCTTGTATGCTGTTAATTTAAGCAGAGCTGTCTCCTAGTGTTCAGTCAAATGCCTTAAAAAATGTTTCATCTGTGCGTTTACCATTGTCATTCAAATGGTATCAGGTTTATTTGACAGAAACTCCTTTTACACAGGAAGGTCTAATGGCATTAAGTATTGTATTCCTATCCTTTAATGTTTTTATTAAGCACTTCAGAGAGAAGCTGTTGTGCTATTTCCTCCAGGGTTGATGTTTCCTGAAGGCTAAACCCTTCTACAGTTATACATCTTGTCCTGTTGCTTTTTAAAACATTCACACAACATTATCATTCTTTTGTTCTTCTGTTATCTTTCTGTTATTCCAAGATTAAAAATAAACCTCAGTGGATCAGAAATCTCCTCATTCAGCTATTTAAGACTTTGGAGCAAGTGACCCAGGTCTGTGAAATTAAAAATAAAGCATATTTATTCCTGGTAGCTGATCAACATCCTCTGTTGTTCTCATGGATTGCAAAATACTTTGTCATCCTCTTGTGATATAAGCACTTACGTTCTTCATGTATTTATATCTGACAGAGAAAAAATGTTGCATACTTCATAAATTTTATAAGCTGAACCTTTTAAACAAACCATTGCCTTCTTAGGGTTTTGATGGACTTCTGTATCAAAATATAACCTTTTTTTTTTTAACTCCTAATGCATCTTATCATGATTTAAAGACTTCATTGGTTGATTAGATCACTAGGAAACATTGCACGTTACTTCCAGACAGAATAGTTGTGATTTGGCTAGCCACCATATATGATTATGCTTTTGTCTCCTAAATTAAAGCAGACCTCCTCTGCCAGAGAACTTCTCCCCATGCAGATTCCTGTAACATGTAGATTTGGATCAGCTTGTAACCTACCTTTGGGTGAAATAGATAGAGTTCATTGGATAGTTCACCTAGCATAGTATAAGACTGAGACTTGAAATCACTGTAGCACTTCTCCATGCTCTTTGAAGTTTTTTAACCTATTTTTAAAAGCATAGGCAACATAACAGGCCATAGTATTATTAAATGGTTTCACTAGTACTATATACATAGTCAGTCTCTTTTCTCTGTATTTCTTGATAATTTCCTACTTAGACACTGAAGAATCACATTAGTCCTCTTAGCAACTGCTTTACAAAGGCATTTCGTGTTCAATTGGTTATGCACCAAGACACATGCGCTCTTTTCATAGTCACTATTTGCAAGGCTTAGATACGGTTCCCATTGTGTGAGAGTTGCTTACGGTCTTTGATCCTAAATCTATAATCTAGCACTGGACTGAACTGAAATGAGAGTGTGTCTGAGTATGTATTGTTATATGCGTGTCAAAGTGATAAGTAAACTGGATTTTAGATATCTTCTTGTCCTTTTCCAAAATCCACCTTAGATGACAAGACCGCTTTCCAGTATCTGGAAGTCACTCAGTGGTTGTAGTTCAGCCATGCTAGGACTGAAACTTTGGGGAGTAGCCATTTCCCCAGTGTGCCGCCTCAGTCTGTCTCTCTCTGGCACCTGGAAAGCTTTCTTAATAACACTTCTTCCATAAAATCAGAAGCAACGCTTAAAGCAAAATATGACTGTTGGTGTATTCCCTCTTACTGCCCTTAATTTTTTTCATGCAAGGGATCCTAGGACATTGGAATGAACCTCCAGTCTTAAGTTTTTGGAAAGTGGTACAGGATGATCTTTCTGCTTCTCTGTGTCAGAGAAATCCCTTCAACTGCCACTCGCTACCTCCTTGCTTCCCCGACCACACCAGTGTCTCCAACGTGTAATAATCAATAGTAATGTAGTAGTAATTACTACTACAAAGTAGTAATAGTAATAATAATGTAGTAGTAATGTTCCATTACTGGCATAGATTTTCTGTTCAGCCTGGGAAAATGAAACTTGTTTTTAGAAGGCAGTCACTGTGCCTCTTACACCTCTTACAGGAACAAGCAGGCAAACTTTGCAGGGTGTGATTAACATGAGGGGGTTTATTCTCTTGCTTCAAGCTAATTTAAGTGTTTAACTTTCTGGGGTATAATATTTCTACATAAGTGTGGTGTGTTGACCCTGGCTGGACACCAGGTGCCCACTAAAGCTGCTCCATCACTCCCCTCCTCAGCTGGACAGGGGAGAGAAAATATGATGAAAGGCTGATGGGACAAGATAAGGACAGGGAGAGATCACTCACCAATTACCATCATGGGCAAAACAGACTCAACTCGGGGAAATTAGTTTAATTTGTTGATAATCCAATCAGAGTAGGATAATGAGAAATAAAAACTAAATCTTAAAACACCTTCCACCCACCCCTCCCTTCTTCCCGGGCTTAACTTCACTCCCGATTTTCTCTACCTACCCCCGCCAGCAGCGCAGGGGGATGGGGAATGGGGGTTGCGGTCAGTTCATCACATGTTGTCTCTGCTGCTCCTTCCTCCTCAGGGGGAGGACTCCTCACACTCTTCCCCTGCTCCAGCGTGGGGTCCCTCCCACAGGAGACAGTCCTCCACCAACTTCTCCCACGTGAGTCCTTCCCACAGGCTGCAGTTCTTCATTAACTGCTCCAGCGTGGGTCCCTTCCCCAGGGTGCAGTCCTTCAGGAACAGACTGCTCCAGCGTGGGTCCCCCCTGCGGGGTCACAAGTCCTGCCAGCAAACCTGCTTTGGCGTTGGGCTCCTCAGCACGGGTCCGCAGGTCCTGCCAGGAGCCTGCTCCAGCGTGGGCTTCCCAGGGGGTCACAGCCTCCTTTGGGCACATCCACCTGCTCTGGCGTGGGGTCCTCCACAGGCTGCGGGTGGATATCTGCTCCACCGTTAACCTCCATGGGCTACAGGGAGACAGCCTGCCTCACCATGGTCTTTGCCATGGGCTGCAGGGGAATCTCTGCTCTGGTGCCTGGAGCACCTGCTCCCTCTCCTTCTTCCCTGGCCTTGGTGTCTGCAAGAGTTGTTCCTCTCACATATTCTCATTCCTCTCTTCTGACTGCTGCTGGTGTTGTGCAGTTTCCCCCCCACCCTTCTCTAACTATGTTATCCCAGAGGCGCTACCACCATTGCTGATGGGCTTGGCCTTGGCCCGCAGTGGGTCCGTCTTGGAGCTGGCTCACATTGGCTCTATCGGACATAGGGGAAGCTTCTAGGAGCTTCTCACAGAAGCCACCACTGTAGCCCCCCTGCTACCAAAACCTTGCCGCGCAAACCCAATACAAGAAGCAAGGAGGAATGTGGCAAGAAGCTGATGATCTGCCTTTAAGAGGCATCTTAGCCTTGGTAGGACAAAACTTATTGGTAGCACTGTGCAGGAACGGCAGTTCAGGACTTTTGGCTTCTGTGTGGCTTTGTGAGGGACTAACAGGATCTTGGACAGATGTCTGCAACCCATCTTTCCTTTTGGAAGCTCTTTAGTAACAGCTGTTGATAGATACGCATGCAAATGATGGGTTTGCAGTGAGAGGTGTCAGAACAGTATGAGATACTTGCACTTTCAAGGGCAAAGGAACTGTATTATAAAATCATACAGACCCTATTGACAGAGTGACTGATGAGTTAGGAAATAATTTGCCTGTTTTGGTTACTATTTATATTGCTCCCAAAGCAAAATGGGGAAGTATGGGGTAGCTGAAAAATGCAGCCCTTTCAAAGTGTAGTGCTCTAGGGGAAGAAAGAGGAAGAAAAGAGCATAGTACAGTATAGAAAACAGCAGCAATTTCAGTGTGCTGTAATCATCATCACTAATCCTCGCCTTATGAGTGCCTTATGTATGAAGGACCCAAGCCAAGCAGAACAATTCCTGCCTGGGAATGGCAAGACACAGTGATGCTGGGATGCATTGTGGGCTGAACATATATTCTCTAGCAATGTACTTTTCATCATCTGCCTCTTTATATTGTGCACGCTGGGCTTTGTATGTGGTTGTTGTGGGTTTTTTTTCCTTGTTTGCCTCTTTAAAGTAGTAGAACATTCAGAGCTGACATTGAGTTATCTGGGCTTGGAACAGGACTGCAGGCAAGAACATGCCCAACTGAGGATAGCTTAAATTAGAAATACTCCACTTTGAAGCCCCTGTTGTCATTTTCTTTGCTTCCTCCCTTGTCTGTGCTCCTTTCAGGTTTGACCATGCCCAGGTGACAGAAAAAGAAATGCATGAAGGAACATGCTTAGCTCCTGCTAAGTCCCATTCAGCACACAGTCCAATGTCATGTACAGCAAAGTTAGTTGCATCTTCTGAACTGAAATGTCACTTCTAGATATACTGGAGGGTGTGGATATGCAAAGGTTGAATTTGCAGTCATAAGGATTCTGGTGTAATCTCACTGCTGCCAGTCTTTTCTCTAGGAAATGGTAACTCCATCCTTGCGTAGAGTGTTTCATAAAAAAGATACACTCTTGCTTTCTGAGCTACCTTCAGGATAAGAGAAGGGTAGCAGTTACCAGAATGACAAGCAGTTTGTTGGCAGCACACCTGCATAAGAACAGATGCATGTGGGGATCCACATGCAGGTGGTGTGCATTCTTCTAATGCTAATCATAAGCACTCTTAAGTTTACTGTCCTGGAAAAACATGTGCATTGCATAAGAATCACAGGTGGAGACATGAGTACACGTGTCCACATGTGTGTACATACAGTAGCGTGCGTACAGGTGCTGTTTACAGATGTGTATAAACCCATACATACGCCCTTAGTAGGTACCAATGCAGAGATCCACTGTTCAGATCTATATGTGAGTAGGTAAATACATATGCCTCCTTATGCATGTATGTGCAGTGTATGGATATGTTTACGTAAATGCAAATATATATAGGCACATATTGGCAAACACATATAGCATGTAAGTTGATTACATGTCCAGACATCAGCAACCAGTCCTGCACTGAGGAATACATATGTGTCCTTGCTTCCAGGATTTTTTTAAAGTTTTGTGACTATGTCAGCCATTTCCTCTTTTTTCCTTCAGCTGCCAATATAACACACAGTCAAGCTTTCTTAGTATATTAGAAAAAGAATGGCTGACTGATTTCTGTGTATTTTGTGACTTTTGACAGCACTTGCTCTATGCAAGGAGAATAAAACTGCCATAAAGGAGAAATACTTGGTTCTTTAAGAGTGCCACATAGATGAAACAATCATTTCTATCATTCTGGTCAACGTGGTCTGGGTAATAACAAGAGCAGAGCCCCTTTCTCAACCCCCTCCTCCAAAGAAGGTGACTCCAGAAATGGAAGTTCACCATGTTCTGAGACTGTTTGCTCCTGCCACAGTAGTGTCTCAGTGCTCAGTAAAGGTATGGAAAGGTTGTTGGGACTTGAACAACAAAAGTGGATGGGCAGTCTAGTTAACCAGAAAGGATTAAAAGATTTAAATGGAGAATTTTGGCTGAACAATGGCTAAGGCAAATTTTGTTTTCTGCCTGTTAGTGTTTGAACGATGTAAGCTCTATAGCTCTGCTTAAGATCTGGTATAGATCTTTCTCAAGCAGTAAGATAGTACTGAGCAAAACAGAAAATGTAAGATAATATTGTAAATTAAGCTTGTGTCAAATAAGCTTTCTTAGATGTGAGATCAGTCTTCCTTTTATGTAAAACCAAGCTCCACACAGAGGAGATGGGAACCCTGTTCCTGGATGCAGTGAAATGGCATTGTAGGAAAAGTAAACAGACTGAAGGAAAAGTTTATTGCCATTTCATATTTATATTACTGAATTTCAAAGCTGAAAGAGTTTAGCAGATTATTTACACTGATCTGTGTTGCCAAAACATTTCCTCCAGTGATTCCTTAGGCACAGGGTAGTAATTAGGAAGAAGAGACATTCTTTTTCACCATCTATTGACGTGCTGTATGAATTGGCCAAGAATATTCAGTTCCCTCTGTTTCGCTTTCTCTTTCTGTAAATTGGGGACGGTGACCCTTAGTGGGGGAGTGGGAGATAATACAATGGGTTAACGTCAAGACACTGATATTCACAGAATAACTTAAAATGCTCTGTAGGAATTTCTTATGGAAAGTGTTTCTACAATGGAGAGATGTATTTTTTCCAGCTCCCTTTGGGGAAAAGCCTGTGTCCCCCCTTGTCCCCCCCCCTTTTTTTTAAAGGAAGGAAAAAATATACAGTGATAGGCCCACTCCAGAGACAAAAGAGTACTGAAAGCTCTCTGTATTTTGCAGAATGAGGCCCAGTGTGCTGGGAACCAGCTAATCAGCTGCCTCTTTTGTCTGGTGCTCAGCACTGACTCCAGCCCTGACCTCTCTCCTTACTGAAGAGCTCTCATTGCTCCTGATTGCAGCACCCCACCTACTTTGAGAAGGAAGCGTAATCTGGTGCTGAACAGGATGCTCAGGCCCTCATCTGTCTCCCATTTCTGCTTATCATTTCAGTGCTTCCACTGGAAAATGTCACCCTTTTTTGCTTTTGTTTCTTTCTTCTTTCATGTGCTTTCCTTAATGCTCTCTCACTGCGGCAGCAGCGTTCTGGCTGCGCTGACTGCTTCCCCCTGCCCTCTTATCCCCCAGGAGCAGCTGGACTTACACTCCGTGCTCACAGCTTCCAGATCAAAGCAAGGGATGAAGGTGAAGTTTTACCAACAGCCCTGGTGGGCTCTGGCAGTGCCACTGGGCTCTTTGCACTGTTTTAATACTATTCCCCAAGAAACCTGTAAAGATGATGGGGGATAGGAAAACAGTTTTGTCAGTAAGGTTTTCTCTGGAGGCCAGGTGAGACCATATGAGCAGGTGAGGGGGAGCTGTCCCATTCCCAGCCTCCCTTACTGGTCTCAGACAGTGTTGTGCTGTGCACTAAAGCTGTGACTGGTGCAGCTGGGTGGCTTCTGAATGAATAGATGGACTAGACTTTTTGGCATTGTGATAACTGGGTCTCACTCAGTCCCAAACAGAAGATAGATTCTTTTTAATTTCCCCCCTCCCCCCCCTTTTCCTTTTGTTAGTGCTGGAAGCTGTAGAGCTGGAGGTCACAGCTGAGGGGGTTTTTAGATACATGTAGGAGAAAGATGTAAAAGAGCTTCTGGTTCTTTTTCTAGCATCAAGATGGTATTATAAGATGACAGTATTTTTCTCTTGATGTCTCTTGTAGGTAGAGAATTAATTATATTCCCTGCTCTCTCCACCAAATATTCAAGCAAATATTTAGCTCATCACCTCCCTGTTTTCACGCAACATAATGCCCAGTGCATATAAATGTTTGGAGAATCCTACCTGTGGAGGGTTTGAACTTTGTTCCATGCCTTGCAATTTATACAGAGGTGAGCAAAGAGATCCTGGAGAGATGCCCGTTTCGGCAGGTTTTTGCACAGGGCAACAAGAGAGGCATTAAAAAAAGTTTAGAAACCCATAGTATTTCAGTCTAGACGTATGGAGACAGGTCCTCCTCTGCCTTCCCAGTCCATCTAGACCAGTGTAGTGCACCATGACAGATGGTGTCACCTGTGGGATAGTGCCATCCTGCCAATGACACTTCTTCAGCAGACCCAGAGTGTCTTTGCTCCCTTGAAGGAGGATAGCCTAGTTGAAGGCATGCCTCTTACTTTGGCTGCCATTGCAGATGGAAGGAGATGCCAGTGCCCCAGTGACCTTTGTGCTAAGGCTGAGGGAGGGAGACACACAGTGGGATGCAGCACCCCCAGCTGCTATCATCCGGCTGCAAACAGTGACACCATCCTGCTACAGTGATACCACTTTAAGTTTGTGGACTAAGTCTATACAATACTAAATCCACTAAATACTTCCTCTGTCGCTCCAATTGCATCGTTATTTGAGCAGTGCTCAATTTTAAGCATGTGCTCTCCCATACGTAATGGTAAATGTTTTCGATTTGTTTTTTGCTGGACAAGTGACAAAAACATAGAAAGTGCCACTGCCATTGGCACAGTTTGCCTAGCACATTGGAAGCCTAGACAGTGAGACTAATGCTCGACTGGCGTATGGAGACTGAACTACCTTCTTGTACCTGCCAGGGATATTCTTGTGAAGCAGGCTTAAGGCATATTGGCTAGGGAAGATGGGTAGTGGGGAAAAACTGCATATGTGTAAGTGAGCAATATCTATTCAGTATTTTCACAGAAGACTTTAAACATTGGCGTTCTCATTAAAACACATTTTATCACTGAAATGAAAAGCTGAGTGAAATGAAGAGTTTCTGTCCCAAAGGAGGTTCCTCCAGCCCACATTTGTTTTCATTGCTGCTGGTAAGATTTTTTTAAAACGGAAATCCCTCAAAGCTTCAGAATTGAGTTCATATGTAATATTCTGATATTCCCTGAATCAAATTATTTCATATTAATTATTGAGCTGACTCCAAATACTCTGGAGCCAGTTTGACAAGAACTGTATTTTCCTATCCAGTGTAGTACCACGTGGTAGCTGTCCTGTAGGGCCCTTGTGTCCCGTTCTCTCATAGGGGCCAGAGTATTTTGTCAAGCTGCTTTGTGGCAACACCAGTCATGTGTCTCTTCTGATGCCAGGTGGGACACTGACATTGCATCATGTGAAAGTATTTCCCTAGAGGGTGCAGACCGGAGGTAAAAATGGGGACCACTATTGAAAGTAAATGCAATGCCTGGAAAATACTGTTTTATGTTATGGTAAGGTCATAGAAAAGCTTTTCTGTTAAGTTTGATGAAACTAAACATGCCATTTTGGGTTGCAACAGCTTGAAGTGAAGCATTTTATTGCTAATTCTCTGTTAGGAAAATGGAATTCTGCGTTAGAAAGCCATCCCGATGGAAACATTCACCCAGCCATACTAAACAGATCTATTTCCTGAGATAGGTCTTTTGTACTTGCACAACCTTAGGTGGATTTGAGATACAATGAAATCACTAAGTGGAGTGTTATTTGCTAAGTCATTGTCTGATACAGTTTTCAGTGTCTTGTGTAATAAGGTTCAAGCTTAAATGATCAATGGGGCCATCCTAAAATAATTCCTCTCTGCCTTTCAGATGAAATCCTTAAGACACTTGACAGTAATCATTTCCTCACATACTCATCACTGAACCAAGCTAGACAGATTTAGCTTGTGCTGGCTAGACAAATCTGAGATTTCAGGATGCATTTGGGAGGAGCAGAGCATTCTGAAACTGGTGAATGTCTCTATAAGCTCAATACAGAACTGAATGTAATTGAAGTCAACTACTGCATGCTGGTAAATAAGCTTCTGTGATGATGATTTCTTTTATTTTCTTCTTATTTTTAACTCTAAAAAAGCTGTCAAACCATCATTAGCTAGAAAGCTCATTTGTAAATTTAAGCTCTTCAAATTTGTGAGATATCAGAATTGTGTTAACATATGGTTTATTCTTCCTTTCTGTGCATTGAATACTAGGAAAGTCTTTAGCTACATAGTCATTTCCCCTTTGTCATGTCCCGCCTCCCCCCCCGAGTCATATAAAATAGAACTGGAATGGACTGTGAGAGGTTATTTAATCCTTTCCACTTCCATTGTCCCGAGACAAAATCAGTGACATCTATGTGAGTCTTGACAGCAATTTGTTTAACCTTTAATTAAAGGTCTCCAGTGATGGTTGCTCCTTAGGCAATCTCTTCCAGTGCTTCACTGTTCTTAAATTAAAAAAGCTTTTCCTAACATCAATTCTAACACTTCCTTGCTGTAATTTTTGCCCATTATTTCTTGTCCTTTTCAGCATAGATACGAAGAACAGATTGTTCCTTTCTGCTTTGTAGTAGCCTTTTTATATGTGAAAACTGTTACAATGTCTCCTTGCAGTTTTCTTTATGTTAAAAAGAAGCAATACTTTCAATCTTCTATTTTCTAGACCTCTGGTTATTCTTATTGCTCTCCTCAGGACTCTTTCCAATAGTCCCACTCCTTTCTTGAAGTGCAATTCTCCAAACTGGACGTGATCTCTAGCAGAGTACAGCACTGTCTACTCCTATGTCTCCATACATTCCAGGATGCTTCATTCAATCCACCCAATGAATGATTTTCTGTGTGTAGCTATTAAGTGTTTCTTTCTTCTGTCTTTTTTTACCTCTGCACTATACAGGCTCAGTGTAGAACACAGAATTTCCTCATTATTGTATGCGCACGAATATTTGTAAAATACTGATGTATCTTCTCTATGCTCTTCTTATATCCAGAAACACGTCCAAGGAACAAGTTGCTTTTCAGGGCTAGCATGAGGAATACCTGTGTCTATGGCCTGTGGCACAAGTAAGGAGCATCATAGCTCCTTGGCTTCCCTGTGCTGCAGCTTTTATTATTCTTTGTTACTAGGCCAAATGGAGGTTGCATAGAACATGAAGCAAGAGGGAAGTTCAAGTTTGTGCACCTGAATCCACAGTGAAATGCCTTAAACGCTTTGCCATGACCAAAGGTGAACTGTCAAATGTCAGTCAGTTACTTTTTCACCTAAATATTAACAAGTATCGGCTAGTTTTTAGGAGCAAACTGAGAAATCGAAGTCTAATTTCTCAGAGCATTTCTTTTAGCTTTAGCAGTAAAGATGAAATCTTTCCTTGTCTTCACTTACAGCTTTTGGCTAATGAGCACTTCTGCAAAACCAATTCCATGACCTCAAGTTGGTCACCATGATGTGAGGAATATACTTTTGAAAATATTTGAGTTTAGGTGGCGTTCTCACCATTGCTTAGAAAATCTGTGGAAAAGTGATATTTTAAGAAATCCAGAAACTATACCTTATTTCCTGTGATCCTTTTCTTCACTTATTGCAGAACTTGAAGTTTCTGTAGCAAGGAAAGAAGAGGATTTGACACTTCTACTGCAAAAGAGCATTCATCCTCAAATCATAGTCCATGCTACAACCGATGCTACTTAATCTTACTGCTGCCTATGCTGTGCCATTTTGGTAGCTGAGGAAACGACTTTAGTCTTTGAGGCTAATATAGAATCCTTCAGCAGCATTTATCTTGCAACTATAAAGGCTTTCCCCCCTCTATACAGTGTCACACCTTTTTTCACAAATAAATATCTATAATTTCTAATGTTCCCATCACGTTTGTCTCAGGATGCAATTATGGGGTCTGCTATTCCCTTTGAAATCAAGATTTTCTTCAACAGTAGACCAAATGAATTAGCAGTCAGTGTATCCCAGCGTGGAGGATGCAGAAATCCACCCATGTGATAAAATAAATTCTGTCCTTATTGCTACCTGTTAAAAGGAAGGAATCCAAGAAGTAGGTCGTTTCACAACACTGATTTTCTGTAGTTTGAATGCTGCAACACCACGGCTGTAGACCGTTTGAGGTTTTCATGACTTACCAATATTCATAGCTCACTCAAGAAGCAGCAGGCTCAGTATATGCAAAAACATACTGTACAGCTCTAGACACATAGTAGAACTTCAATAAATAGCTGTGAAGCAACTTTTTTTCCCTAAAGTTTGGAATCTCTCTCATTCATATATTTGGTTGGTCGTAAGGTAAAAATTCTTAGATCTTATTCCAAAAAGGCATAGGTAGAAATGTTGGGTCTTTATCTTGGTATATTCCAAGGTGAAAGATAAGGCAGCAAGATGGACATTGATCTGCCTTAATCTGTTTAAGCTTGCTCTTGGATACCCTGTGAATAATTTGGGTTGGTGTTAACTCTGTAGTAACTGTGAACACACTCTGATGTCCTGAATTCTCATGAGAAGCAGGGGCTTATTTTTTGGCTTAAAGGATAGTTGTTACCACAGTGAAATACTGGCTCTTCTGTCCTCAGCATGTGTTAAGAAAATATTCTTACCAGACCAGTTGGAGAAATTTGACCCTGCATTTTTCAGTTCTGTTTTACTGGAACCTTGAATCCCTTTTCTTTCTCTTTCTTTATATCCTACTTCAGGTAGTGCTTCTCTGTATCTTCCTATCCTTCCCCCGTCTCTGAAACTAAATCAATCTCTTTTCTCTTCTGGAGTTTTCCACAAAACTTGAAGTTATTCAGAACCTAGAATTGATTTGTAAGGTGGAAAAAATTTTGTAGGGAAGCTTGAAATAGTTCTGCCTTATTGTTTAATTGTTCTACTCACCAAATTGCTATTTTTAGCTGGGTAAACACATGTTCTTTGTTCAAAATAATTCAGATGAAATGTAGGATCTCATTACTTTAGTCAACATAGCACAAATCATATTTGAGTCTTATTTGTCTGGTTTCAGTTACTTATCATCAGTGTTCGTTGTATCGTATTTCATGCCAGGTAAATTAACTCCTTCAGTGTGGTGAATGGTGATTGTGTTTGTTTATTACCTGAATACAGTTGTTATCCCAGTGAACCATCAAATATGTTGAGACCAGGTATGCACAGTCCACGTACAGTTCTTTAAATAAGTACAGGAGCTTTAGTTACCCATCACTGAAGCCTTGGATCACTGCATACATAGTCTGTCCCAAACACAAAGTAAAGTGCTGTTAGCTGGTGTGTTTGTTTCTGCTTGCTGGTCAGGGCAGGCTAGAAACACATAGTTCTGGTAAACCAGCTGATAAACTAGTTTATTAAGCTGCAGGAACTTGTCTTGTTCAGTGCAGGTGCCTTTAAGGAAGTCTTAGAAAGGCTGTAGGCTAAATGTCTCACAGTTAGCCCTTCTGAGAAGTGATATGGGCGGTTGGTGAAGGGGGGCAGCCTGTGACAGAAAAAAGCAATTGGTGATACACAGGATACAGTAGGTGAACAACTTGGCTGAACTTCAGAGGTGCTCTTCCTAGCTGGCTAAACTTACACAGCCTTCAGGTTATTGCCCTTTTTCATGATGGTCATCTTCTAATTTGCCAGGCTATCAATGGCCATTCCCCTTTGGAGCATTCCTCTGTCCGGCCTGCACCAAAAACTATGTTTCCTGCTTAATAGCACCAACTTGGAGAGGAATTTTTATATTGGCTACTTGCCAAGTCTAGCACATCATTTTTCCTCACTTTTGTTGCTCCCTCTCTATCTGCATCTTCACTTGATTGCAGAGACGCTTTTCATCATTGTGAAAAGCCATCTGATTAGAGCTCTCATTAACCCATGAGAGAAGCTTCTTATAAGTTTAGCTGGAGAAATTCCTTGAATGCTTCAGAATTGCAAAGTTGCCATTTTTAAGAAACCTCAAAACTAGATTGCGAATTTGTTTTAGCTCAGCTTAAAACAAACTCTTCTTTCTCAGCAGATTTAAAGGAAACCTAATTTACTGTATATCTTTTTATTCCTCAAAATGTCTCAGATGTCATGGAATTCTACTGCTGATTATCAGAGACTGTGTGTATCTGGATTATCCCATCCCTCACCATCCATATATACTGGTCCAGTTCATTAAACAAAGGCATTGAACAGTCAAAATATTCCTCTGTTAAAGTGTCTTTAGAAGCAGTCCTCATGGAAAAGGAAAAAAATACTTTTTTAATTGTTCTAATTTAATTTTTGGAATATAAAGTGATTTTAAGATTATTCTACCTTCCCTCCCGGAATAACTGTAAAGTAGATGCGTATGTACCAGGAATCATCTCCTTGACTCCCTTAGGCCTCTTGACCTTCTCTGATACACATATCGGACATGGGATGAACTCAAGCTTGTCTCTGTTTAAAAAGGCAAGATTGGCTTTGTTCAGAAAGCCATCTGATAAAAATGGACAAATTTATGGGCACTACTTTCATTGCTTTGCTTACTTCTAAGTTGTTATGGAAGCCATGTCCCAGAGTGGCACTAGAGGACTATGTCCTAGCAAGGGACAGCTCTCTGAGTCAGTCATGGCCTCATTTAGAGCTAAAGTGGTGTGGGTTTCAATCAGTATTTTGGTATATCCTGAAGAGCCCTCAAGTTAGTTCAGAGATTGCCGGTAAAATGAGACTACGAGGTAGGAAAAGTTATGCAGACAATAGGTTCTACTGCTGGCAGACAGCTTCCTCAGTGAAACAGGAAAATGTTTCTTCTCTGGCTTGCAGCAGGTGACTGTCTAAGAAACTAGTTTTTGAAGCTCATGTATTTAGAACTATAGAATCAAGTTTTTTGTCCTAGACTTTTTACTTGCCTTCCTTTTTAATGGTAGGTTGCAGGCTAGGATCACAAACATAAAAAAGCCTCACTGAAAGCACTGGTGGCAAGTCAGACCAGAATTGACACAAGCATTTTCTCCTTTACCAGGCAGTTTTAACATTTGGGAAGGATGTGTTTCATCTATCCTGGAAAACTGTACTGAAGCATCTGTTGATTTCATTGAAACACAAAGATTCATAGGTTATGAGGCCAGAAAGAGCCATTATGATAATCTAGGCTGATTTGCTATATAATTAATTCCTGTCTCACTATATCTTTTAGAGAAAACAAGACACTATTTCAATTTAAAGTTTGCCAGTAGCAGAGAACACACCATAACCTGTAGTAAATTATTTCAATAGCAAATTACCCTCATGTAAAAATAAGTCATAATATTTTAAAATGTGAATTTCTCTGACTTGAATTTCTAGCCCCCGGATCCCATTATTCCTTTGTCACATGGATTGAAGAGCCCTCTATTGCCAAATTCCATTTTCTGCACAGGTACTTGTAGATTGTAATCGAATCACCCTTTAACCTCTACCTATTAAACAGGCTGAATTTGAATGTTCTTCACTATGGGACGCGCATTCCAGTCATTTAATTATATTCCCTTTTCTCATTCTTGAACCTTTGGTTTAACAATTGAACTGCGGATATCAGAAGCTGCCTTAGCATTTCGTTGCCCAAGCCAGAGATGCTGTTGTCTCTCTATTCCTGCTCAGGATTCACCTTGGTTTTACACCCAAGGATTATTTTTATGCTTTTGTTTATAGTGCTGAGGGTTCTGGTGCACCTGATTATACATCAAGATCTTGATATCCAAATGTGGCTGTCAATGATACCTCAAGTCAGCTATGTGAACACTTCTACTTTTTCCTTAAACACAGGTGCTTTTTAAATTTCTCAAGCTAGGTTGTGGGTTTTTTTAAATAAATTAATGTAGAACAACAAACACTTGAATAATAGAGATTCAGATTGGGATGGAGCTGTTTCTTTGAAAAGATTGAATTCATCACTTTTGTATCTATTCAACACCCTTTCTCCTCTCTTCCCCAAGTCTTCCTTTGTGCTTGCTTTCTTGGTCCTTTCTTTCAAACTTGCTCTCAGATCCTCCCTTGTCAGTGACTTTCTGACTTTCAACTGGCTCCATGTAATTTTCTCTAGATCCTTGGAAATCTCCTGTGTCAAGGATTCTCCATCTGTGGGACTGGTATGACTAATGAAATACAAGACAGCCTGCAGCAAACCCCAAATAAACCCAGAGGCGGACCCTCTGTGTTTCCCCAGAAGAGATGGAAATTGTTACTCAAGTATCAAATACGTGAAAGGGGCAGATGTAACCTCTATGTGGCTCAGCTGAGAGTTGGAAGCTGCTTACCTGTATGTGACCATATCCCTTCTACCAGCAACCTGCAGAGGTCGCTGAAAGCAGATCGTGGAGTCATAGCTAGATACAACCCAGCATCAGCCATCAGTCATATGTAGGGTATTGTGCTACCTGTCTGCTCCTCTCGTATGTGGAAAGGCTGGGTCAAGGTACAGTTTAGAGGAGTGTTGGCTTGAGCAACTGTTAGTAGTATACTATAAGGGCAGTTCTCCTATGTTGGGATCATTAAAGTCACAGTTCATTCAGGCTTGGCATTCTCTTGCCCACCAAAGCAACTCCATACTGGGGTGAAACCAAAAATGCAGTGTTGTACTGAAGTCATACCAGTCAGGGAGTCCTGTATGTATGTGCTGGCAGAAGGACTCTGTCCACAGGAACACATTTCCAATTACCCTCTTTCCCAGGCTGTCCCTGCAGTGGGACAAGGAGTAGACTGTGCACAACCTACTATACATGTGGGCTCATTAAGAACATGAGAAAAGCCCTAGCGGGCCTGAAGAACAGTCAATCCATTTACCCAGTATTCTGCCTCTAATAGTAGCAGGTGCAAGTGCTATTTATGGAGAGCGTGTGAGCATGGCTATTCTCAGTGGTGCATTCCCCTTACACTCCTACAGCATCCACTGCTACTGGATTAGGATTCTTAAAAGGTCCGTTCCTTCCTTCTCCCTTTAATATCAGTTTGTGGACTTGCTGTCCATTTATCGTTCTGGTTCTTTTTGAGCTTGCTGATGCTCTCTGCTTCCACGACCTCCTGTGGCAGCAAGTTCCAGAAGTTCACTACCCTCTGTGTAAATAAGTACTGCTAAAAATCCATTTTAAACTGATATCCTACAAGTTTCAGCAAGTGCCTCTAGTTCTATTATTGCTGGATTTGGCAAAGAGCAGTTCTACATTAACCTTCTCCATCTTCTGTAAACTTCAATCATTTTTTCTCAGTTCTCTCCAAATAGAAGAGTCCTGGCCTTTTCAGGCTATCCTCATAAAGCATCCTGCTCCGTCCTCTTAATTGTTCTATATATTTTCCTCTGTACCTTCAGCTCCTCTGTTTCCTTGAGATGCAGACACAGGACTGCGTGCAGTGCTCAGAACTAGCGTTTGTGGAAAGCACCGGACTTGCTGCACACACAAAGTATGTGCAGAAGTCCTGGGCAGTCCAGATAGCTGCACGTGCATGGAGTACATCTCACGCTTCTTACGTGTGCCTTTCCTGGATACAAAGATAGCTGCAGCTCATCTCTACTGTCTGGCTGAGGTGCACCTCATTGTCTGGCAAGAGGGAGAGGCTGTAATGCACAGCCTTGCTGAGTCACTGGAAGGAGGTGAATGGTCTGTCTAGCAAGAGCATTTGACATGGTTAATGCGTAGAATGAAGCTGCTACAGTCCCACAAATTGAAAATATATTTTATTCCTGTTGCAGATATTAATAGACTTGATGTTTTTGAAGTCTGTGCGAGGGCAGAGCACTTTATTGGGAGTTGGAGCAAAACAAGCTACTGGGGGTCAATACTGTCCTCTGCTGGGAGGAACTACAGCTTTGTGCCATGACTCCAAATGGGAATTAACAGCTGGCTCTCCTTTCACTATGATATAGGGTGTTTACCTTTGCAACAGGAAAATCTGATGCTGCTCTGGCTGCACTGGGGAAATTCTCCTTTAATCCTTAGTGAAAGCTGGAAATTCTTCACTTGCTACAAATGTGTTAAATTGTGATTTCATTTATTTTTCATCCTGAGGTCACCTGCTTTAGAAGCTTATCCCTCATTCTCTCCCTCATTTGCCTTTTAGTATTTACTGCATGCTCATTTCTCTGACTTTCCTGTCCTATTTGTACAATTAACAATGCATATCTCCTTTCCCTTCTCTTTTCATAGCAAATTGCTGACAACTCATCCTGCTAGCATTCTGAAAGCAGAAATCAAATGTGTGTGTATGTATATGCTATAAGTAATAGACACAAAGTATTTCAAAATAATAACTCCTTAGAAGAAATCAGAGTCTTCAGTAGTGTTGCAGAACATGAATTCAATCGAAACTATGCTAGTTGCAGAAATGCTTCTGCTTGCTGTATGTGCCAGTTCTGCGTTTAGGAAGCATGGAAGGTGGTTGAGAGGAAGTACAGTTTACAAATATTTCAGTTTTGTGCCTTCTCCAGTCCCTGCCTCTGTGAGAATGGCATGGGGCAGAGACGAGTCCTCTTTGCAAGGAATTAATTCTGTAGCTGTGAGAAAGAGAAGGGCAGGAGGTCTGGACTCCTGAGCAAGCCAGGCAGGCTCAGGAGTGCTTGCTTCTTTGGGACTCGTCTCTTGGCTAATTTCTATCCATGTAGCAACACAAAGTCCAGAGTTCTGGTCCTTAACCCAGAGAGAGTAAGAGTCCAGGCACTGAATATGTACAGGCTTTTACATGTTAGCACAGAGAGCATATGTTTCTTGAACAAGGGTAAGCTATGCGGATATCTCCACAGCAAGTTTGTGCTTGTAGTGATCTAAGATTTCTTGGTCAGAGAAGTTTTAAGTCTTTATTTTTTCTTGTAGCTCTTTAGGAGCTACAGGGCAATCACCAACAGTTCACAGCAACTTGCTTAAATTTTTTTGCATCTCTCTCCTAGTAGTTAAGTGGGCTTATAGGAATAATAGAGAAATGACAGTGGTGGTACAGAGTTCCCTGCTGTGGCTAGCAGAGATGGACAGGGAGGTTACACTTTGTTATGTATTTTGTATGGGATTTATGCAAATATAACAGCATGATACCAGACACACACTGTATTTTATGTACAAAAGCTTTTACAGCAGAGTGGGCCTGTGGTAGAGTTAATTGTTCTCACTGTCCTTCTGTTAAATGTTCTCTTCTGCCTGCTTATCTGATCTATAGTCATCGCAAAGTACACATTGCTGTCATTTCTATACACACTCCTGGTTGTGCTCTCTCCCTCTGTCATCATGTCAGACTCTTGCATGGTCTCCTTTCTGCTCCCTATTGCCTTTTGGGAGAAGTTTATCTCCCATGGCTGAAAGTAATTGGGGTATTTGTACTGTATGCAGGATTGATGTATGATATTTTTCCTTGTGTCTGGCAGGTTGTTTATAAGAATAACGACATTCGTCTGGAGCTGTCTCGCTTGGCACGGATTGGTGATACTAAGATGAAGATCTACGGGGAAGTGAAATTCGTATGTGAGAATGTGGCTACACTGGATCCCATCAGCTTTGAGACACCTGAGGCCTATATTAGTTTGCCTAAATGGAATACCAAAAGGATGGGCTCCATCTCATTTGACTTCCGAACCACTGAACCCAATGGACTGATTCTTTTCACCCATGGCAAGCCTCAGGAGAGGAAAGATGCCAGGAGCCAGAAAAATACAAAGGTAGACTTCTTTGCAGTTGAGCTTCTAGATGGGAACCTCTACTTGCTGCTGGACATGGGGTCTGGGACCATTAAAGTCAAGGCCACCCAGAAGAAAGCCAATGATGGAGAGTGGTATCATGTGGATATTCAAAGAGATGGAAGATCAGGTACAGTAATGACTCTTTCTTAAGTAGATTCATCTTTCAGATCCAGACCTAGGGCTGTGTATTAATTCTCAGAACCTTCAAAACCTTTTAGATATGTCACCTTCTTACAAAAACTTAGTGTTATGCCAGTAATGTTTATCCAGCAAAGCAAAGATGTGAATGGCTAGGTTTTCATTAAATGTTTAGTGTGAACTTCGGATAGCACATCACAGAGGCAGTCTATTAATATTTTATTCACAGTCTTCAGATATTGTGGACCTATCTTTGCAAGTACATACATAATTATAGTGATGACTTCTTATGGCCATGGTAAGGTTTAAGATCCTTCAGAACCATTATTATTTAGTTCTTGGTTTGAGAAATTCTCACTGATCTACTTTGGGTTTCTGTTAAAAAAAAAAAAAATGTAGAAACTAAATGAAAACTTATTGTGACGTAATATTACCATCTTCTCCTGGATCTTGTGTCTTTAAAGAGCAGGGGTTTGGGATCTTGTCATGAGGAAAATAAAATAATGGGCACAACCAGTGACAAAATTATGGCGACAAATCAACATTTTCATCCTATTCTATTTCCTTTATTACCTTGTATTTTTTGGTTAGGTTTCTTTACTCTCTCTTGGATGCCAAATTCTAGTCTTAATATCTGAGTCAGCATTCAATGGATGTTCCTTTTTTCCTTGCAGCTTCTCATTTTCAAAAATGTGTTTTAGTTTATTTCTAATAATATAGCTACCATGCAAATACCAAGAGGTATTTTGTTTGTTTCTAGTGCTGGATGTCAAGCTAACATACTCATGATGTACTCTGAAATTGTGTAAGGAAACAAAATGATCAAATACTGTAACTTCATCTTGAGAATATGTGAACAATTGAACTTGAATTCTTCCTGAACCGTTGGGATCTCAAAGCCTGGCCGTATATCCTTTCAAAGAGAATTTTGCTTACATTTGCAAGGGGGTTTGGAATTTGTCTGGTGATCTCCAGATGATAGCTTTAGGTCCCTGATTTTATGTTTCCAGTTGCTGAATGCCATCAGCAGAGAGAACGCAGTGCTAGAATTTGCTTCCCTTGAGTTTTCAAAAGAGCTGACTTTTAGATACCGTGCAAAGCCTAGCTGTTTGAACAGGTCTTTGCCTGAAGCTAGTTCTTTCTTTGATGATGTGAGGAGTTTCTTTGTATTTGGCATGGTGCTCTACTAAGACTTAATATGTGTGGTTATATATTGCTATCTCGTAAAGGCATCAATAGGAACATTTTATAAAGGAAGTCATAAATAAATAAATGGAGCTTTGATTTCTTTAGAATTGCTAAAATTTAATTAACTTCCAAGGATAAACTCAATTAGCTGCATTCAGTACTGCCTTCAGTTTTGCTTGCTCACTTGGGGACTCTCTGGCCCCTGGAGAGGCAGCTGCAGAATGAGAAGAAACAGAAATGACACTAAGCTCTCTGCTAAGAAAGTTTGTAAAAACCTAGGAAGAGGGACACACATTCATTTGGTCTAGGAGGATGTGACAGACAGCATTGCTACTTGGTGGATGAGACTGTAGGACTGACTTGTTTGTTGCTTGTCAGGGAGGTTTGTAATGTTCTGGACACTGATTAGAGATATGAGATTTCGAATTAAAAGCACTTTGCTCAACAAAAATGAACACATTTGTACGTTCTTGTCTTTTTTTTTTAATTGCATTTTCTGCTGACGATGAGTACTGGGTTAATGGTCCTAGTGACTGATGTCTTGTCTCCCCAGAAAACCAAGATACTGGCATTGATTTCTTCACACCATACCTTTAGCAAGCATCAACCACTCTCATCCAGTGGTACTTTTAGTAGATGTGAGAAGGTAGTTCAGGATCTCTTCTTGTTTAGTCCTTGGCTTTTCTCCCACATGTGGACCAGAGAAAGGTTACACCTTGGAGATTTTCTTTTTAATTGTTGTTTGGGGTTTTTTTGTTTTTGTTTTTTTTTTTTTTTTTTTAATGTGGATGCCTGTCATCTAGCAACTGGACTGAAATAATGAACTTATTTAATGTAGGCTACAAAACAGCCATTTGGGTTTAATGAGCTAGTGACCTAGAGGTTCTGATTCTCATTACTAAAGCAGCCAGGCCTTTATTAGGTGTCATCTCTCCCCTTCTTTTTCCCATTTCTGTAACAGTCCAAAACTTCAGGCTTTGCTGAGCTTAGTAAAATAGCCTAAAAATCCAAATATTCCCTACTGCAGTGTACTAAGGCAGGAGTGCAAATGCTGGGGAAGCATGGCAGTCGTGCTCAAATAACCTCTGGCACCTCTAGACCCCTTAGGCTTTGTGTATGCTTTGGTCTGTATTGGCTGCCAGAGCAACAAAAGCTGTTTTTTCTCTCTACTCTGACAGAAGCTGACAGCATGGACATGGACACCTAGCATCCTGTAACCTTCCTGTCCTCGGGGAAAGCTCCTACAAAGTGTCCACACAACCTGTCACAGGTTCTAGCTGGGGAACACTGAACACATTACACAAGACAATGTTTTCGGCTGGTCATTGGCTATAAACACACATGTTGTCCCGCCCATTCAGACACTAAAAATCTTACTGGAAGGTTTGGTCTACACTTGCATCAGTGCGCTGCTTTGTATACCAGCTCTGCCCTCAGTAACTGGGGTCTGTTGGTCTGTTTGTTCTTTAGCCCTGCACGAAGTGCATAAGGGACTGGAAAGGAGATGCTTACGTGCTTCTGATTTCTCAAGATGGGATTTGATCTACCTAAACAGAGTTGCAAACATGGGGTTTGGGGGTGGGGTGGGGAGGGAAGATGTTAGCTCATGTGACTGCTCCTTCCTAGGGTCAATTCAGAATTTGTCCGTCTCAGCAGCTTGGTCTTAAAAGTGCTGTGCATCTGAGCTAGTACCATCTCCTTACAGGAATAGTTGCAGGGCACAAAACACTGGCAGAAAGTTTAGGTTGCTGTCTAGCCTATTTCCTTTCATCACCTCATGCTCTTTCTCCAGGTTTTACACTTCTTGGTATCCAGTATTTCTTCTCTTTTGGGGGGTTTCTTTACCTTTGTGGCTTTTGCAGGTGGTGTTTGTTTTCTCCATAGTAGCAGCTGTCTGGAGCTCAGCCCTCCAGTATTTTGGTTTGTTGTAGTCTTTTGGGTAATAGGTAGTCCACATGCTGCTTTTGACGAGTAACAGCGGAGATGCTGGAAGGGGGGCTGTGATCCTGTGGCTCCGTGCCTTTACGTCTGTAGGTGTATTGTCACATCTCTCTTCTTACTTTGTAAAAGGGAAAATGTCTGCGGTGCTGCAGCTTGTTTTTACAAAATGATTCATCAAATAACCCTGGTTCTCTTTGAGCCTTTAATTTGTAACGCCTCTGTTGCTTCTGGCACTCTGCTGCCTCTGACATTATTCCTAAATTATTACTGAACATGACACACATGAAATACCTTGTGTCTGTGTCATACGTGCTGTTCTCTAAGAAGACACCTACTACAACTGAAGAAAAAGCATGTGCACACGACTGCACTTTCTCACAGAGACACAAAATAGAGCTAAGTCTATTAAATAAACTCTTCCACCTTATCGTAGGGGTGTATGATAAAAATGCAATGATGTGGAATTAATCTTAAAGCTTGGATAGTTGTCTCTGAGGACAGACTACCTTAATGACAAGGCAATTGGATGCAATGATTTATAGCTAGGGAGAGTGAATTGCTGATTTTTAGCTGAGTGTCTGGTGGGCAGATGTCCCTATCACGAAAGCTGCTAAATGCTCTTCTGAAGAGTACACTGCTCTGGGATGCGAGAGACCTGTGTTATGTTCCCTGTTTTAATTTGGACACACTGTCTGACCTTAAACAAGTCACGTCACTTCTCTGCACCTGTTTCATGTGTTCTCATTATATTTCTATGTTATATGTTCTGATTATTTTATGTGCTGGGAAAATTTCTTGAAATACATAGGAATGACTTCAGTGCAGTATGCCCACATCTTGCTTGAAGCATATGGAATCTACTACAGTTTTAATAATAACTGTTCTTCAGAGACAACATTTATCTTTCTCCACCTCAATTTTCTTGTTTGTAAAATGGAAGTTATAATACCTAACTTACTTTGTAAAACCATAGAATAATTTATTTTGGAACAAGCTTCTGGAGATTTCTAGTCCAAACTCTGCTGAAATCTAGGCTTTCTTCAGGGTCGTGTCCAGTTGTGTTTTGAATGCCTTCAGGATGGTGATTGCAGAACCTCTCTGAGGTTTCTGTTCCCATGTTTGACCACCCTCATGGTGAAAAATGTTCCTTTCTAATGTATTGGGTCTGTGCAGCAAGGTTTTGGTAGCAGGGGGGGCTACAGTGGTGGCTTCTGTGAGAAGCTCCTAGAAGCTTCCCCTATGTCCGATAGAGCCAATGTGAGCCAGCTCCAAGACGGACCCACTGCGGGCCAAGGCCAAGCCCATCAGCAATGGTGGTAGCGCCTCTGGGATAACATAGTTAGAGAAGGGTGGGGGGGAAACTGCACAACACCAGCAGCAGTCAGAAGAGAGGAATGAGAATATGTGAGAGGAACAACTCTTGCAGACACCAAGGCCAGGGAAGAAGGAGAGGGAGCAGGTGCTCCAGGCACCAGAGCAGAGATTCCCCTGCAGCCCATGGCAAAGACCATGGTGAGGCAGGCTGTCTCCCTGTAGCCCATGGAGGTTAACGGTGGAGCAGATATCCACCCGCAGCCTGTGGAGGACCCCACGCCAGAGCAGGTGGATGTGCCCAAAGGAGGCTGTGACCCCCTGGGAAGCCCACGCTGGAGCAGGCTCCTGGCAGGACCTGCGGACCCGTGCTGAGGAGCCCAACGCCAAAGCAGGTTTGCTGGCAGGACTTGTGACCCCGCAGGGGGGACCCACGCTGGAGCAGTCTGTTCCTGAAGGACTGCACCCTGGGGAAGGGACCCACGCTGGAGCAGTTAATGAAGAACTGCAGCCTGTGGGAAGGACTCACGTGGGAGAAGTTGGTGGAGGACTGTCTCCTGTGGGAGGGACCCCACGCTGGAGCAGGGGAAGAGTGTGAGGAGTCCTCCCCCTGAGGAGGAAGGAGCAGCAGAGACAACATGTGATGAACTGACCGCAACCCCCATTCCCCATCCCCCTGCGCTGCTGGCGGGGGTAGGTAGAGAAAATCGGGAGTGAAGTTAAGCCCGGGAAGAAGGGAGGGGTGGGTGGAAGGTGTTTTAAGATTTAGTTTTTATTTCTCATTATCCTACTCTGATTGGATTATCAACAAATTAAACTAATTTCCCCGAGTTGAGTCTGTTTTGCCCATGATGGTAATTGGTGAGTGATCTCTCCCTGTCCTTATCTTGTCCCATCAGCCTTTCATCATATTTTCTCTCCCCTGTCCAGCTGAGGAGGGGAGTGATGGAGCAGCTTTAGTGGGCACCTGGTGTCCAGCCAGGGTCAATCCACCACATCTATGAAGTGGGAGTTGCCCTTGCTGCAGCCCGTGATCAGTGTCTCTTGTCACTGCAAGTGCACACTGCTCACTCATGTTCAAATTGTTGTCTGCCATACCCCCAGGTCCTTTTCTACAGAGTTGCTCCTTAGCCAGCTGGTCTCCACCCTGTACTTATGTGTGAGGTTATTCTGCCCCAGGTGTAGGACGTTGTATTTATTGTTGTTGATTTACATCAGTCCTTTGCTCCACCTTGTAAAGGTTTCTCTGAATGCTAGCCCTGTGCTTCCTCCAATGCATCAACCATTCTCCCCAATTTGATGTCATCTACAAACTTGATCAGGATCTATTTATCCTCCAGGTACAGCTTTGGAGGTACTGATGAAGTGTTTTCTGGAAGAGCTATGTAGTGTGAATTAATATGCTTTTACTTATCTTTTTTCTCTCTAGTCCTGATACCATCAAACTCCTGTATGTTCTCAGTAAGTCTTTGCTTTGCTGGATGAATACCATTGAATAATGCTCAGTTTTTACATGTTATTATTTAGCCATTGCATTGTTATGCTTGTGACCTTATAATGCAAGTTGGGATACAGACACATGATGATCAGTCACTGCATGGAAGTACTTATGGCCTGTGGTTCAAGAGGAGAGGGAGCTGTGTGGGAGACACTGTCTCTGTTAGGAGTTTCGGTAGGGAGGAATCTTCACTCACCTGCGCTGAACCTTAAACCTCACTCAGTTATTGGAAAAGTATGAACTAGACCAAGGCTGTAAGTGAAAGTGTCAACGTCTCCTTATCCTTCTCATTTAGGTACTATATCAGTGAACAGCAGACGCACCCCATTCACCGCTAGCGGGGAGAGTGAGATCCTAGATCTGGAAGGCGACATGTATCTCGGTGGGCTGCCTGAGAACCGGGCAGGACTCATCCTTCCCACAGAGCTTTGGACGGCAATGCTGAACTATGGCTACGTCGGCTGTATCCGAGACTTGTTCATCGACGGACGAAGCAAGAACATCCGGCAGCTGGCAGAGGCGCAGAATGCCGCAGGAGTCAAGTCCTCCTGCTCCCGCCTCAGCACCAAGCAGTGCGACAGCTACCCGTGTAAGAATAATGCAGTCTGCAAGGATGGCTGGAACCGCTTCATTTGTGACTGCACTGGCACCGGCTATTGGGGTAGAACATGTGAGCGAGGTAAGCTGAGTTTTCTGACCACAGTTACACAGAGCTGAAGGTGTGCAGGAGAACTAGAACAAAATCCAGTGTTTCCATGAGACTTTTCCCTGCCCTTGTTGGTCTTCCCAATACTAAGTTCCAGTCCCGACACTAGGAAAGCTTTCTTCTCTGATCGTTTCCTTCCAGTCTTTTCCACCTTTATTTCATGAGCTTACCTTCTTCGTCTGCCACTTCACTGCCTAAGCCTTCTGAAGACCCTTGTCTTCAGGTTCCACAGTTTCTTTGACTGAGTATGGTTTGTCTCCTAAGGCAGAAAACGCTGTTGCATGTGAGAAGTCTTAGGGAAATTACTGGAAACAGTACCAAGTGTGAACTTGAGTTATGGGGATTTTTCTTGCATGGGACAGATGATGTATCCTAGTTCTGTCTAGTCTTCCTCTTTTTTGCATGATAGGATTTCCTTGATGGCTGTTTATGGGTAAAGCCAGCTAATGAGATAGTGTTAACAGCAACATGCCTCCAAGTTCACCTCTGATAAGGGAGATTCTCTGTGTCTTATTCTTACTCATTCTGACTGGTGATTTAAAGACATATGATTGGAGATATGAGGCACAAGTAATGCTGGTACAGGCAGGCAAAACATATGTGTCCTAGGCCATATGGAAAGGAATTTACTAATGTAAGATATCTGAGCTATATATTTCTCAAATACCAGGTGGTTCCATTAATTGTTGTTATCCTTATTGTGCTGGTGTCACACTCAGAATGAGGCAGGTGAGTGGTTTTAAAAAAAAAAAAATGGGGCTAAGATCACTTAGAAAAGAAAATACTCCCTAAAGGGTGTTTTCTTATATTGAAACCAATCTTTCTGTTAATATTTGGCCTTTAGCACTGCATTCTGGCTGAACTGCACTCACAGTGCACCCAAGAATTAACTGTAAACCATTAGCAGAGTCTTAGGGCTTTCAGCCCCTTCTTTCTATTACCTTACTTGGCACCATGGCCTAATGGTTCTAGCATGTGTCTTAGAATTGGAAATTCAGATATTTTGGAGCTTCTGCCATAAATATTTGAGAAGCTCCTCTCCCACTCTGTGTTCCCCCCTTGGTCTTTATGTAGTATTAGGAGTGACCAGCTTTGTGATTCAGGACTTTCTGGACTCTGTCTCATGTCCATCTCCTGGACCTGGCTCTCAGAAAAGAATCCAAAGCTAACTAATGACATAAAGAACAGGATTGATCTCATGTACCTTTAGATATCTACGGTGTTGGCTTTTACTCCTTTTATTATCAGTGAAAAGAAATCAGTAGGTTAAGGGCATGTAAGCATTTTAATTTAGGAGAAATGCATCTCAAGTCTGGCCTGAGATCCATAGCTTGGCCAGCATCAGTATGAATAAGAAAGGTACATGTATGAATGAGTGGAAAATTGTGGTCCTAACAAATATATGTTAGAAACCCAGCGTATTTAAGGTTAACAAAACAATGATGATGTAGTTCAGGACAATATAAAAGATTTATGCAGAGGTCCTAATCCTGAGAAACTCATTTGTCTATACCTAGAAACCGCAGACCCCTTACTGGCTTAGGCCCAGTGCCAGGCAAAACGTGGCTTTCATGCCTGAGGTTCCTTGGCAATACGAGAAGCAGCTCACAGGGGATAAATGTTGGTAGACTGAATACACAAAAAAAGTTGTGCAGGTTGAAGTGTATATGACTCCACAACATTTATTGTGGTGTTACATAGCAGTCTCATACTGCTTGATATCAGGCATTAGTGCACAGTGATTTTGCCTCCATGAACAAAAGTATTGCAGGCTACCAATGATATTTTTCATTCTCGTGGTCTGACACCCAAGGATTATTGCAAGTCCTGACTTTAGCTGGCCTGTGATCCAAATACTGTTGGAAGGAGAAAAGCTGAGACAGAGAGTGGGAAGGGAATCAAAGTGAGAGATGCTGCCATGCCACAGTGGCACTTGTGCATAGTGACTAAAGAGCTGCCACAGGTCTGGGAGAAGCCAGGCTGGTGTGTAAGGGGCGGAATGAAGAAGTAGCAGACTAGCTCTTTTAACAAGAGACAGCTACTGACCCACGTTTCCAGTCTGCTGTTATCTGAGAAGGGCTGTCTTACTCATGTTATTCAGTCCTTAGACTTCTGTCCTGTTAAAAGAGAGGAGTGTGACTCTTGGAAGGGGTTTGCAGCCCAAGAAGTAGGGTAAAGGGTTAAGGGGCAGGGCTACCAGGAGAGCCACTCCTTATCACAAAGCAAAGCACATACTTAACAGTTAGTTAAGGTACTAAAATACAGAAGACATACGTACAACTCCAGGGAAATAAGCAGATGATTCATTTGTTGTTGATGGTAAAGTGTGTCTCCCACTTTCCAGGTATAGCATTTCTACATTTATAATGCTGTATTTCTCATACATTTTATGCTTTGCCATATGAAGGACTGTTATACATCTAAAAGGGACTGGAAGAGGAAATTGATTGTGTCATTGTTAGAAAAGAGGTTTGGGTTCTTTTTATTCATGGTGAAACAATACAAATACACAGTATTTGGTATGTCACCTGTATCTAAAGCCTGTGGGAATTTGCCCTGTCAGTGAAGTAACACCTCTGTATATTCAGCAAGTTACACTGGATGCAACACAGACTTTGGTTGCAGTGATCTGCTCAGGCAGTACTTCTGTGCAGATGGAGAAACCTTGCTGTGGCTGCAGTTTGACAGGGCGCAGAAAGGAGAACTGCTGCCAAGGCCTCAAATTCGTTCTTACAATTCCAGTATCTAATCGGTCATTCAATATTGGCAGTGATGTAAGCAGGCAAAGGTGTTTTCAGTCTTAAAGTGTCAGAGCTTCTAAGGGTAATGTAGTCCCTCCTTGGGGTAATTGAAATTGCATAGAAGAGATGGGGTGAGGCATGGCAAAGACCAGTTCATGTCTGATATGCCTCCCACCCGAAGCAGGGTATGTCAGGGAGTCAAAAGTGCTGGCAGGACTGCTCTGGTTCTTTCGGTAACTTTATGTTGTTCCTATACTAACTAGGAAAGAATATTCTTGGGAGACAAATCGTGAAGGCTTCTATCAGGTATACTTACATTCTAGTCATTGCTGTAGAAACTAGAGTGAATGGACATCAGTGATTGATTCTCAGAAAGGCTGAGACAAAGTACTTCACCTAAACAAGACTCTCCTCAGTCTTTATAAATTTCACTTGATCTGCTTGTGAGATTGTGTTTCTCTCCAGCTCTGTAGCCAGTGGCAGGTGACACAGAAGAGAGAGGAGATGAAAGTGCAATGGGATTCATGGGCCAGAAGTGCTCAGTGCCAGGCTGTGAGGCCAAGCAAAGGCAGCAGCAAATGCTGGCAATTAGCTAGATGCGGTCCCCATTTCATACCTTCCACCAGAGGCTGTGCTGACCACGTAACACGCTCGTTAGTTATTTATTTTCTTAAATCCTTGAGCTTCCCATTCTCTATCATCTTTCCATAATGGTTCTGTACTACCCAGTCTAACTCAGTGTGACAATGTTGGAAATCATATGTGAGAAGAGCCTTTTCAAGCCACCATTAAAATTAAGGAGCTGCTATAAGCATAGCAACATTTGGACAAGTTTCTGAAACTTCGGAGATTCCACAGTAGCTGTTGGAAGGGAGCGGTGGTGTGGCTGTCCACCAGGCTAGGAAGTAAGACTCTGCTGGCTTTGCAAGTGGCATGAACTCAATTAATGTAGTATTGTGATGTCCTTCTTTAGATGGCTCAAATAAGTACTCGAAGATTACAAAAGTAGAAGCCTGGCAATGAGGACCCATGCTAAATGTCTACATTCCCAGTCAGTGGAGGGGGGTAGTTGCTTCTCAGGAGAAATTCAAAGCAATAATACGATCTGCTTGCCTCCTTTTGTTGATTTGCCTGTCTCCTTTCATTGATTATGTGGAGATTCTGGTCTGATAATTCAGTATTGCTGCACTCCAGAAGGTAACTGTCTGTGCCGTGGAGGAATTGGCAGTGCCAAACTGCCAAGGTTACCAGACTGACAAAAAAGAGGATGTCTTGTTTGGGGTGGAGGCATAAAGCAAAAAAAATAGAAAAGAAGCTAATAGACAGGGCACGATCCCTCCTGCAAGTGATGCTCTGAGTGCCTTGTAATGTAACGAACTTGCCTCCCCCTGCTCCCTGAGCTCTCCTGCACTCCTGTTATATCTGATTAGAGTATGTATGGTGGCGAGCAAGATTTAATCATGCCAGAAAGACTCCTAAACTGAAAGGCAGTTTTTGGGTGTCCCTGAAATGAATGGCAGGCACAGTGAAGTGGTTTTGTGATGGAAGTTATGATTACAAGTACATATTGAAGCTTTGTACTGAGTTTGCTAGGTCTTGGGTTGTGGTGTTTTGTTGGTTGTTGTGGTGTGTTGGGCATTAGGGAAAAAAACCTTGGAGCTTGCACTCTTGGCAGTGTTTAGTCATTCTTGCATCCTAGGGTTTTAGAAAGGGGTATCAGAGACCAGTGTCAATAGGAGTATCAGAGACCAGTGTCTGCAGTGCAGCCTCTCTGTTCTAAAGTACCTTGTTCCAACAGGTCTGCCATTTTGCTAGTTAGTTTGAAATAAAGGACATAAAATATCTGAAAGCCCATGGGAATGCTTCCCAAATGCTTTCTGGTCATCAGATGTAGGGCAGGCTTTGGGAGACTTGACAAAAAGGATCCTCCAACACAATGGGTAGCATGTTTCCTCCTGTTGCATGTGAACTACCTTCTCATACTGAACCCAGTAGAAATTAAGGTTAGTTGCAAGTCTTGTCAGCAAGAAGGGCTGGAGGGCTGTTACAGACATGCAGGAAGGTGGGAAGGGTGGGCTGGTGCAGCTACTGTGAAGGATCTTTAGTGTTTTTTAAGTACTTCATGTCTTCTGTACCCTTTGGCTTCTAGTTTGTTAGTATTTGACATCAGTTGCAGAATCAGGTCACTGCAGCCACCTGTTAATTGCACTTAAGGTGTTAGAGGTAGGAGTTGGGATCTGGCTCATGGAGGATGATGTACTACTTTGCTGTGATAGCAATGTACCTCCTCACAACCCATGGACTTTTCTGAAAAGGACACCAAAGCCCTGGCATTAAACAAGCAGGAGGAGGGGAATGTGTGTTGTGTTCACATTAGCTATTTTCTGTAGCTGCAGTGAAAATGCCATGGGCTCAAAAAGGTGCATGAGGTCTGTTCTGCGGATCCCGAAAGCTCTCTGCATGCTTTCCTTCTACTGAAACACTGTGAGAGGGACTGCAGAGGGCAAAAGCCCAGGAAGGACACAAAGCAAAAGACAACTGAAAATCAGATTGTTTTAGGCCAACGAAAATCAAGTGTTGTTAATCACTCACTTTTTAATGCTTTTTCCTATTTAACTGCCTTGATCAGAATTCTTTTTTTTTTTTTTTTTTATTAAGAGGTATATACTGATAAGAATAGAAAAGGCAGGTTGGTATGAGACTGCTGGCCATTTAAGACTGAAATAAAAGACACAGAGGTTTAGATTTTAAACCTTTGAAGTTAATTGCTCAGAACTGGACACAGCCTGAGTCCTTTCCTGGCAAGAAAAAAAAAAAGTCTTGCTCCAGCCCTTTCCTTTTGCTGAGCTGCACCCAGTGTTCATTGCAGCCGGACAGAGATATCCCACTCCAGTTCTCCTCCCAAGGGCTGGAACCACTGTCCCTTCCTGTTTGGGTTTGCTCACAGATGGACAATTAACACCCTGAGCAAACCACGCTTTTTCTGTGTTTTGTGGCATACTGTTTGTGAACAGCAATGTAGCTGCTGTTGGCAATGCTGATGTTGAGCATAGGGCTACACATTTTATTATCTGCCAAGTACCTTTATAGCGATGTTTGCTAAGAACAGTTTAATGACAACACACATCTGCCCATTATGTATGCAATAAATGGAGATGTAAAATTACTGGTAATAAGTGTTACAAAATCATTTACTACATGCTTTAAGTGCCACGTGCTTTTCAGTCTCAAGCACAGGTAGCAGCATAGATTTCTTTTTTATTTTAGTGAAGATGTTTGATGATGATTACGTATTTGAAGGTTTGTTTAAAAAAACCTCAAAGGAGTTGATGCTTCTTGGACTGTCCAGACCTTCTGAGTCTGCAGTGTAATGCCAGATAACTGCTGAGAATAGATTTTCTTATAGGATTGATGGTTCCCAGGGGTGCTGGACACATTAGGAGAAAAGCTTTTGCTGCAGTGTTTTAATGCTTTTAATCCCTGCTGGACCTTGAATATTCAAAGACTTTGGGAAAGTCAAAAGATCAGAATAATTTTTATGATTTCATGAGATAAAGTGAAAGATGTTAGAAATCAGAAGGTCTGTTCTAGAGCTCATCTGTTCGTTGACTTACTAGTACCAGATAGGTCCCTATTGTACAATTTCCCAAAATGTCTCCAAACTGCAGAAAAAAAGATTCCATCTGAATTTAGAAGAAGAGTTCATGCAATCCCTTCACACCCATTTTAATTTGTTCCTCACTAATTTTATAGTAAAGTCTCCATTGAACACGATCTGAGGCATGTTAGTTTTTGCTAAGGGCATTTGTGTGAGAAGTTCATTTTCTCACTTGCCATCAATACATTTGTAACACCTGTGGCTGTTCCCTCTATGGCTGGCCCAAGCAGCTACTACTGTGGTATATGCTGTACACAATTCTTCTGCTCAGGGAACACAGGCCTGGGTTTTCTGTGCTTAGCTCCCTCGTATCTCTCCCTAATGACTAGGTGTCAGAACGGAAGGCTACTGTTGGTTGCATAAGTGCTGGATTATTCTACTGTATTAGGCTTTTATGTGTCCTCCATCTCTGCATCCTTTCCTTGCCTTCCATGGCGTAGCTTCTGTTCTAACATCCAAACAATTCCCAAGATGTTCATGAGATGTTGCTACTGGAGACTGGCTCCAGTAAGGGAAGAGAAACAATATGAAGGAAATTTCAGAGTCTCTCACTTATGTGGATTTATATTGTGATCCTTTCCACGCATCATAACTTTATTGTCCATAGATGTATATATTCAGTCCAAAGCTACTCTGAATATATTTTGTTTCCAGGACAAGTGATGGCATTTGTGATATCCTCAGTACAGAAGAGTGTGCAGTTAATTCTGCAGTCAGGGTGATTACATCTTTTTGGGAAAAGATCATTTCATGGTCTTTAGGCTGTTGAACTTTAACTTCGAAGAGTCTCATTGATGTGACAATCTCCAACAGCATCTGCTGAGCAGCTGGAAAAGCTGAGACCATATGAAAATCAACTGATTGTCTCTCCTATATTTTATAATGACATGGGTATGATTTTTTTTTATCTGTGTGTTCTTTCCAGTTTCTTCATCCTGTCTCCATCATCGTATGCTCTTGATATTTAAGGCCATTCCTGCCTTCCACGCTGCATGTGAATTTGTCAGTACTCCAGGTGGTCTTTATCTCATCTGAATATGGTAGTTGATGGCACAGAAGAAGATAATTTCTGCTGGTTTTCTCTAAACTTCTGTGTTTCTAGCTGTTCATTGCTGAGTGTAGCTTTCACAAGGTCTCCCAGTTCAAGAAATATGATTATCCAAAACTGTATTAGATTTTGTGCTACTGTCAGCTCCTGTAAAGAGCATTTGAACAACAAAAGATTATGTTGATGGGTAGATGAGTAAGAACATTTGGTTAATGCTTTTTAGCATCTTATACTTTTGCTAGTATAGGCCTCTTCTACAGAACTAATATTGTAGTGGCGTATTTGTTCATCTGCTAGTTTATAAATGGCAGCTCAGAACAATGGCTTCTCCTTAATGCAAGCCACAAAATACACCCTATCTATACATCAAGGCACAATGCTGCTCAGATAAGTCTCAGATTAAAGGCCAGTTTGTCATAGCAGGTCAGTTTTGCCTGAGTCACACTGTATCAGGGGGAGGTAGAATTTACTAAAACTTGGATCATCTGAAGTGGTAAGTAACCATGAAGAAAGGAAATACTTCTTCACCTGCTCATCCTAGCTTTCCCAGGTAACTCCCAGCAAGGCATATAATGGCGTGTCATATGTATGATCCAGAATGGGCTTGCTTACTTTGAGTATGCACCATGTCTGTTGTGATCTGCCGGGTGGCTAGAGATGAGCTGATGACACTGGGTGCAAGAGTCGCTTCAGACTACATTGTATCTTTCAGTCTCTTACTGCTCAGTGGCTGATCTCGGTCCCTGTGGCTTCATACCCCCCTTCCTGTCCATATCCTCAAATCAGACCAGTTTGTGTTTCTGTTGAGACTGCCAATTGTCCCTACAATTAATGGGAATATCTTGATGGAAGTGGCCAGGATGAAGTAGATTCATTTGTCATGAAAAATTATTTTCAATATTTAAAATTACTATATAGACCTTGGAGATGTTATCTGTGAAATTAGCTTTCTCTATCTCTCTGCTTTGCCTAGTCAAAGCCATCAAGCTGAAAGGCAGGCACTGGCACAGTGCATTTTCTGTCTCATTTCTTCTTCTCTATTCATCTCAGGGGGAGAGGAAAGACTTGGCATTCATGATGCTCCCTTAATTGACTCTCTCTCCATGTGGAGATAGGCAGTCGCCCCTTGGACACTTTGATTGGATGAGGCTATTATGTGATATGGAAAGGATATGCAAAAGCACAGCCATCTCCACAAGCATGGAAAGGTCCTACTTGGTGGTGTATATTGGCTCACCCAGATCTACTTGGTTTGTCTGCCTTCTCTCATATGCAGTTAATCCACAAAATGGCTCACAGGGTGGTCCTGGTAAAGCTGCCACTGGTATGTACCAGACTCCAAGGTATGGCTCTCCAGAGGAAAACCATTCTCACTCACTCTGCTAAAGGGTCTGAGAATGCGTAAAGGAAAGATAATTTTCATCATCTTTATTTGCTTCCTTACCAGCATCCTTGAGAACAAGGAGGTTAAAATTGGGAGATAAGGTGCAGAAGAGTGAAACTGTATCCTGATAAATCAAATCTTAATATGAGTTTCAGAGTGACTTCCTGCTTTGTGATGATTATAGGTGGTGAGTAGGTGGATAGGTAAAACGTAAAACTCAGGAGATATCCATCACATTAATGCAAAAGTCATCCCACTGAAGAGACACAGCAGCAGGGAGGATGTACAAGAAAAGCAGCCTCATAATATGTGCTGTTGGTCTCACGATGCTTCCATTTTTTATGGCCTGCAGCTGTTGACTTCTGAAGTTCTGCCTGTTAAGGCAAGGTCCTCTTGTGGTCAGCCTGGGCCCTTTGGGTAGGTGTTCCCTGCCATCCTAATCTTGTGTTCTTGTGAGCAACTTAGCATTTTTCCATTTCTGAACAAGGAAGAATTGTAATCCTTCATGTTGTGATACTGCTGAAGGGAGCAGAAGGACAGGGCAGGTTGGAGGGGATTACTGTTGGAAGTTGTATCAAAGCACCAGAGTTCAGGATTCAAATGGAGTCATGCGGAATCAGACTTTGAAGTCTGACTACCCCAATACCCACAGGCCCCATTTCAAACTGCTGAGAAAAGAAAAATATGCTATTCTAAATGGTGAATTTTTATCTACTATCTTTCATTAAATGAGTAAAAATGGAAAATGACAATTCAGTCCTCAGCTGAAAAGCATGTTAGATTGACAGCTCTGGGAGTCCTAGGCTGGTGCTCAGAATGAGAAATATATACAGAGTAGCTATCCTTTATATACCTTATTCATCTCTTGGAGGAGTATTTGCATTAGAGATTAGAAGGTAGGTCAGTCTTCCTGACCTGCCTGGTCTTTGGTAGAGCTGCAAAGTAGAGTGGTGAAAGGAGGAACTCTTCTTCTTTAGCTCTGATTTCCTCTCCGTTGCTTGTGTGACTGCTGAAGACAGAAAGAGCCATGAGGCAGCTTAGTACACCCAGCCCAGAGAACAGAGCAAGGGGTTTTGAGCTGAGCAGAACAAAATGGAGTTTGTGCTGCATGCATCATTTGCCACATTAGGACAAGACTTCCCCCTAAACAAGTGATTGGCAAAAGACATGTGCTTGCTAAATAGTGAGAAGGAAGCAAGAATACAGAAACCATCTCAAATATTTTATAGTTTTGTTTTGGTTTTTTATTTTTTTGTTTTAAATTTCTCAGTCATGAATGTTTGTGACTGAAGAGAAAAATGAGGTCAAAGGAAAGACTCTTGACATATTAAGAAATTTCAAAAGATCTAGAGTCCTTACACTAATCTCAGTGTACAGGATCTGGTTCCTAGACACGGAAGCCTAACAATTCAGTGCCTAGTCTTGGAAACATCCAGGTTTTCACCATTTTGTTACCATCTCCCCAATGAAGTTCTCTTCTGTTGCAGTCCGGCTTTTTGATGTAAGCCCCAAAAGTCACTGCTACTCCATTTCTACTGGTCAGCTCTCATGTCCAATTTGTGCAAATCTCCTTTATTCTGCATTTGCCTTTGATTGTTCTATCCTCTTGGAGGACTGACCAGTGCTGAATTTTAGCCTTTCCCTCCCTGTCAAGTGTTACTGGAGGATGATTTGGCACTGCAGCCAAGGTGCTTGCCTCAAAGCTGTGTTTTTAATAATTCCAGCTTTTCTTCTTGTTGAACACAGGGTTGGTCAGCTGAGGATGTGGATAAAGTAAGGCACAGGCAATAGTTGGCAGTTCACTTTTCACCAGTCCCAGTCTGATGCTGGGAGCACCGCTGTGGTGTGAGGGATCTGCCATTAGCCACCTTGGTGAAGGACGTGGAGATTGTCCAGAGTTCAGTGGGATGGAGATTCACTCCTGTCCCAGTCTGTCATCCTCCTTTTTACTGAGGCAACATCACAGTTCTGTATCTTGTTCAAACGCTTGTATGCTATTCCCCTAAGCCTGCTGGGTTCCATCTGCCACCTCACCTTCCAGTCTGATCAAATTTCGCTTTCCTGTCTGATGCAGAAGAGCAAGGAATGTCCTGGAATATTTCTTGGGATGTGGGAAAAGGGGACAAGGAAAGCAATGAATAGAGCTTTGTCAAACAAAAGGTTGGTATCTTTTTCTTGTGCCATTTTACAGCCTGCAACCTTTTTGGGTAAAGCAATTAGGCAAAACAAAAAGGATTAAAGAGAAATAGAAATGATTTATCATGCTATTTTTTAAATGGCTCACTTTGTTCTTGCTTTATCTTTTAATTTTTATTTAAAGTCAAAGGCACTTGGGCTGCTTTAAAAAAAATCAAAACATAAAGGAACACCACAAATAGCCATGTTGAAGAGTAATGAATCCAACAGACAGAAGGACTTGTGTCCAAATAAAAAAGGCAGAAAAGTGTAGGCTGGAATTGGTATTGACTGTGCAACGTGCACAAGGCTAATGGACCTGCAGAAGAAACAAGAACACTGCAGCCATAAAGTGAAAACCTGGTCCGCTGTGAATACAGATGAGAGTGGGAAAGACAGTGCTTTTATGGGGCTGCTCTTGCACACATGGCTTCTTGAGCTAACCTGCTTGTAAAGTCAGAGTGACAGGATGTAGAGAAGCAATCAGCATCCTCATTTAGCCATTTCTCCCCAGGTTGATTTACACTGCTGTGATTTCTCTTTTCTTTTGTCTTTTCTTGCTGGCTGATGATTATTTGTTGAGCCCATCTATTCTCTTTTATACTGGTTTTTTTTTCCTGAGAGAAGCCATAAAATTAAAATACTGGTCATTTACCCTTCTTTATGTGTGTGTTGCCTACCCTTCATATCCTAGTCTGTGCCACCAGCAAAGCCTCAGTCAGGAAGTCTTCCAGGAGAAGCAGCTCTGAAACAGCTGCCATGTCCCTTCTGCTGAGAGTTGGTTTTTCCCAGACACCCTGTCACTCAGATTAGGGAGGGATACTGGCCCGTATCCACTGGATCAACGTGCTCTATCAAAGCGTTGACCAACAAAATCCTGTTAAAACAGTGTGGCACCCATAGCTTTCTTCTCCCACGTGGATCCCTTGGAAGGGAGTATCCTGTTAGGCGCGGAAGAGATTGTGCATGCCAAGAGCATGGGAGGGGAGATATGGGGGTCCTGGTGTTAGACTTGTTTGTGTTTGGGACTTAGATGTGTTCAGTACTGAGGTGAGACAGAAGTGTTCAGGCAATGAACTGTAACCCATCTGACACTGTTGATGAGACCGTCTTCGCACCTTGGCAATGGATTTTAGGCTATTCTCTAGCATAGTGATGTGGGGCCTGCCAAATCTCACAGTATTACCCCTCTCTCTGTAGAAGCCGGAGATCGGGACTCGGGTGAATTTTGGTACCCTTGCATACAAATAACACATGGGGGAGCCTTCAGACGTACAAGGAACAGGCAAGGTCATAGCTGGGAGAAAGCCAATAAGTTGCTGACCTCTCTATCTGTCTTTGGGCTATCAGAATAAGCTAAATAAACCCACATTAAACTGTTTATAAGGGTGCAAAATCATAATCCTATGCAAACAAGTGCCATTTTTGCATATATGCAGAGTATTTTCAAAAAGATATAATATCGTTATCATTTTACATTTTGGGAAACTGTGTTATAGAGCAATTAAGGTACCTACAGTAAGATTCAAGATTACAAAAGTAATTAGCCAAAGACCCGGGTTGAGGGGTTTGCATTTACTTTACTGGGATTTAAATGTCTGAATCTAAGATATCAGATAATTTAGTCATTAGACTCTTAGGTCACTAAGCTACTTTTTCCACCTTGAAAAAGCTATCTGATGTCTCTAAAATACTTGCAGATCTCCACAGACATGGTGATATAGTCCTGGGATATTTGATTAACAGTTCCTAGAGACAAATACTTGTATACTGTGGTAGGATAGAGATAATTCATATCAGAACCTGAGTTCCTTCATCTTCTCCTCCTCTCCTGTTTTCCCACTCAGAAGAGCACTGATGAATCACTTTGGCCTTTCAACCATGCAGTAATGAAAAGCTGATTACCGTACAGCTCCCCATGGGTCGGCCTCTCTCTTATCCAGCATTGCACTCACTCAGCTATCATTCCCTGTGTGCCTGGCCAGAATCCAGGGGACTCCAACTAACTAATACATGGAGGAAGTTAGTAAAGATGTGCTTGTAAGACAAAACTGAAGTTGTACAAGCCTTAACTTAAGGAACAAATGAACATCAAGGAAATGTTATCTGACAGGGAGAGCTAAAAGACACAGCGATTTCCCCTGGACGAGGGGTAAAAGCACAACAAATGCTATTACCTGGAATTCTTTGCAAAGCTGCCTCACAGGTGCTGTTCACAAGGTGTGTTGCAGTACATCGGGCACAGAGCACCCTGTGCTACAGTGCGTGCAGTCCTGTTTGCTCTGCAAGACTATCCACTGACTGCTCCAGTGGCAGTACCTGCAAGTGAACTGTGTGAGCACAGGCAGTTGTGTCATGTAAATTCAGCATCGCTGCTGGGCTAATGAGTAAATTTGATCAGGGCTTCTCACAAAACAAGCCTTGACATATACGGGACATCACTAATTCAGTGCTTCACAAAAGTATACAATATAGACATGCCTTGGGATTGTCTTTGTGGCTTATATCACTACAGACAAGTTGATTTTTCCATGCCTTATCTTTCCCAGCTGCAAAACACCCAGATACTCAAGACTTTCCTAAGTCATAGAAGGGTTGCAAGGTGAAAAATTCATGAATCGTTAAGAGCTTTAGTTTCTAGGATGAGAAAAGTGGAAGACCAGCAAAATGTTAATTTTTATTAATCTTTGACCTTCTGTTTCATAGTTTTTCTCAAGCTTAATGGACATCCTGCCCTGAGAACAGGTAGAAAACCTGACCTAGTGATTGATATTTATTTTTGTGTTGTCTAACTTATTTTCCTATTATTGCTAGTTGATGCATAGTATTTTA
Organism: Fregata magnificens; assembly: GCA_013389945.1. NCBI lineage: Eukaryota > Metazoa > Chordata > Aves > Suliformes > Fregatidae > Fregata > Fregata magnificens. The sequence goes on from WAAD01011767.1 coordinate 500,233, forward strand.
TTTTTCATCAGTACAGAAACGTGGGCAGCTTTTGGTTTTGTCTATGAATAATTTGTGTTTATATTCCCAAAAGAACAACATTGCCCAGACCCACAATGTTTATTGAAAATCCTTAAAGGTCAGAGATTCTCTTTTAAAATAGCAGTGACTTTCTGTCTTGTGCTACTTTTCTATACCTGCAATGCTAATGCAATCCTTGTGTGGTTGCTGAGACACAGTGCTGGATTTTTTTGAGGTATACAAGCAACCTTTTGTAGATCAAATGCTGTAGTACTTGAGCCACTCAAGGGGAGAAAAACTTTCCAGTTTCTCTGGCATTGAAAAGGTAAAATTATTCATTGCCCTTTATGAAGCACTAAACAAATGATGAGATTTTGTATGGTGTGTCAGTGATTGGCTGGATGTATTTAACTCAGTAGTGATATGAGATTTACAGAGCACACAAGAAGGGAGCCTTAAATAGTTTTACCCATTGACCTTTGCCAAGATAATAAGCCTGAATATCAACTCCTCACCAGTTAAATTGTGTACTAATGAAGTGACATTGGATACTCAGCTACAGGCATCCTAGTGAGAAGTATTCCTAGTCACATGAGTAGAAATGTATATTCAAGAAATGTGAGTATAAAAAGTGCATTCTCTTAACAAGCTTCCATGGCTATTTCTTATTTAAAAAAAAAAAAAAAAGGTGTAAAGAGAGTGCTGTCGAGCAGTTTAGACTGAAATCCACCAATATGAAGGAAATTGGCAAAAAAGTTGAAATAAAATCGGGAGGCTGAAGGGAGGAATTATGGAGAAAGATTCAAAGAGTTCAGTACGTATTGCTTGGTAAAATGATAACCTGAGGGGAGGATGATGAATCAGCTCTGATGGGAGGACTGCCTTCCCAAGGAAGGGGAGTTATTTAAGGAAGTTCACAGGACACTAACTGTGGAATATTGGCTTAAATTAGGAAAGGAAAATGGGGAATATCATAGACAGCATCCCGATAATGAGCTGTATTTCTTTTTGCTTTGTTTTGCTATAGCAGGAACCCTAGAGAAGGGATGGAAGTCCCATCAGTTAGACACTGGAAATTAGTATGGCTAAAACAGCAAAGCATGGCCAGGCTGCTATATGCTTTAATGAAATATGCTTTGTAAGAGGGAAGCAGGGGAAGGGAGCTGCATGATCTAGCCAGCTCTTCTGTTTCTAGCTTGTATGGATCTGTGAAATGTATGCCTCAAAATAATGAAAACCTGGAAATGTCTTCCAACTTCAAAAGACCTATTTTTCTTTCTAAATCTTGCTAATGACTGGATATGTTTTCCCAATTAGTGAGAATGTGCATAAATTTATAAGATATGCAAGACACTGATTCCCAAAGTATGTTTTGTTTGATTCTTAATGTAGTTACTTACTATAATAACTCATACGGAATTAGGAAGGGTAGAATAGTTTATTGTGTAAAAATAACAACATTTTGATATCTCAGCTTCTTTGCTAGATCTTAAAGAATTGTGGAACAAACTCCATGTTTAGGTAAATTAGAAACAATATTATGTAGCATATGTTACAGCATCAGATGAGAAAAGAATGTCATTAAGGAAGGTATAGTCAGATACACTATAGGAAAAAGCTGTTGCCAGAAAACTTCAAATCCCAAGCTCAAATCTCAATTAGAAGAGGTATTCACAGACTCATATGAGAAAGAGAAGCATGGGGAAGAGTAGCACGTGTCCAAGATCTTTCCAGGTTGCTGGTAAAAGAGAGCCTAATGTAAGGCTCATTCTCTCTAGCCAGTGTATAAGCAGAAGCAAGTAAGTGTAGTGCTAACTGTTCACCCTTGTGGCAGGTGGAGGACAGAGGCTTTTCTGACTGCCAACTGTAAGCTGAAATATTGCTCATCAGCGTAAAAACCAAAACCAGCAGCAAAAGCATAGTCTGCCATTTAGTTCACTTGCATTTAGTCCTGCTCTGTCATGGACTTTGCTTGATCTTTGGCAAAAGAGAGTAAAATCCCAAATCATAAGTTATGTGCCTACGGTGTGAAGAGGCCATTAAGTGAGGACAGTGTTCACGACAGCCAGCACACTGCCCGTGACTGGGGCGAAGCAGGGACAGGGTTCAGGTAGCCAGTAGTGCATGCCAGGTAGAGGATGTGACAGTCCCCTCTCCTAGGTGCAACCTTGATCTTGCTGCAACCTTGAGCTCGATGCCCTCATGAATATGAAATTCACATTCTAAAACCTGCTTCAAGATTTAGATGCCAAATAGCATCATATGTGGTCATACAGCTGCAGTGTGTTTATGAGGCACTTTGGTGCTCTGCCTAGTTGCTCTGCTTTTACATCCCCTTCTTTCCATTAAACAGAAACTTCCTTGTTGCCAGACTCTAAATTGCTTGCAATTTTGTGCCTTGATCTCTCCACATGACTAATTGCTCACAGGATGTCCTCTGCTCTGTCCAAGAGTTTTGCAAGTGACTGTGCACCTAGATTCCTGTATTCTTTGTCTTGGCAACCTTGTCACCTTGTGGAGGAAGTGCTAGTGCCATGTTTAAAAGCTGTGGAAGCTTGGGAGCTTCTCAGACTGGCCATCTATTATTGTGGGGTTTTTTAATTAGATTGGTGTTCTATTGAGCTGTGTCACGAGTGAGTGAGAAAAGCACTGTGATTTCCTCTTCCAGATGCGGATGAAATTAGGGAAGTATGACAGTCCTGCAGCAATCCTGCTGGTTTTGGTGCCTCTGTTGGAGCACAGCTGTGCCCAGCAGCTGGTCTGGAATCAGGGAACCAGGAAATTTGCACAGTTAGCAGATATAAATAGAGAATCTGTAACTATGAGAGATGCTTAACTCTGCAGTAAATAAATCCTACTCCAAATAAAAGGCTAATTGAAGTCTTAAAAAACTGTCTTGTGCTTCAATTCTTCCCTTTTTCAGTCTCTCTTTATCTGCAGAATTTGAAAGAGAAACAGGTGTTATACCTATAGAGTCTTACCATCTATGTTTCAAGTGATGTCAAGAACTGTTCCCTTTCCCTTACAGATCTGGATTATTTTTAGGCTGGTGGATTATTTTCCAGTTTCCAAAGGAATTATTGGCCTTTTCATTATTTTTATTTGTTTGATATTCCGAGAATTTTTCAGGCCCTGTCTGATGAACAGTACAAGGAGGAGGTGGCAGGTAGCTCTTGGATCATCCATAAAGGGGGGAACAGCAGCCCAGTGGTGGTGGAACAGCATTTCAGGGCATTGGGTTGTGTCCCTGCACTGCTGTGGCTTTGCAGTGTGACACTGGATGGACTGGCTCCTATTTCTGTCTCAGTTTCTGCTGTGAAAGTAGGCCAGTTCAAAAGGCATTCCTGAGGGCATCTTAATGCTTTCATGTTGTGCTGAGGACTTCAAATAATGGGAATCGAGGACAGGAAATCCATCCTATCAGAAGACCTACCCTTTTCCTTGTTTGGTCAGAGTATGTCAGCTGCTTATTTTAGAAAACAGGATGTTCTTTGTGGTGTGGTGTATAGCTGTGTCTAATCCTTTCCAGGTGTGAATTAGGAGAAGCTTCTTTTGAAACAGCACTTGCTGATCCAGAACTCGTGCAGACACGAGTGGAAACTTGCGACCTTGCCCAGCAAGTGGCGGTGAGAGCTGATGGCAGTGATGCTACAGAAAAACGACGGGTTTGCTGCGTGTCTCTGCTTTCTCTTCCACCCCAGGAGGAGCCACACTGCTGTCCATTGAAAAAACACATAACAAGTACTTCTCAGCACTAGTGGCGTAAGTGAGGAGTCAATTGCAGCCTCCTTCTCCATCTAATGGCCTCAGGCAGCACTGCCACCTGCCCCTCACTGTGCCCCCAAAGTGTCTAAGCAAGTGCACCAGCCCCTGGAGCCCATGGCCTCTGCATCCCCATTGCCTACTCTGCTCACCCAGCAGCTGCTGGCTCGCTTGACTGGCTAAATTCCTACAGGCATCCCCTTTGGGTTTATCTTCAAATAGAAATATATACTGAAGTGTATTGTTTCCTTAAAACATCTCAACACACACAACTTTTCCACCCCCCCAGGCTCTCCCTGTACCCTTGCAGCCTCTCCAGGAACCCTTAGGAGAAAGCAGAGCATGCTGTACCATACAGATGTTGTATTGCAACTCTCAGGAACATGATTGAGCCCAGTGTAAGAGCCAATGAATCACTTCATATTGAAAACAGAAGTGGCTTGCTCTTTGTGCAAGAGAGGCTGCATGTCTGCTTCTGTGGGTGAAGAGCTTAAGATCCCTTTTCTCCAGAGATATGGGGATTGATGGCTCATGTATTAAGCTATGAGTTTTTAAACTCTTGAATGACTCTGTTGGTTTAAGATAATAACAAGTTGGAGAGAGAGTTATATGAAGGAAGCATTCTTTCTATATGTATCCTAGGTATTCGTCTTTCATCACATCAGTCTGACAGTTTTCACTGGCCCTCACTTTCACATTAAAAAGGGGAGTAAATTGAGCTGTCTTTGGTGATAGCGCAGAGTTAGACTCTGATGACCTGTCAGAAGTGAGTTCCAAATGTGTCTATGCCTGATGCATAATATCCTCACTACAAGAGTTGATTATGTTTTATTCTTCTGTTTGCAGCCTCCTTTTAATATATTGGTTTTAGTTTTGTAATGGTTTCCTAAGCGGGGATGTAAAAATATGTTGTTGAAGAGAGGTAAATTACATTCTTTCCTACTTTCAGATCAAATAAAGGAAAATCACAAAGTGACTTGTTGAATAGATCTCAAGAGTCCTAATTTGTGTCCTGCTTTAGATAAGAGGCCGACATTATTAGGGGCTCAGTGGAAACTTAATAATGAGGTCCTACTAAATATTGTTTCAGCAAAGTGGAAAAGGAAATACCAATCCATTTGGACTAGATTCCTCTTGTTTTGGTGCATAGGAAGGCCACAAATTCTGCCCATGGTTGAGTCACTGAGGAAAGTGATTTGGGACCTTTACCACCAGATCATGAAGCAAATGATAGGTGACTGAAATTAAAGCGCTTTGGTTCTGGAATGGCTGAAATGTCCCGTAAATCAGTATCAGTGAAGTAATTTAGCTGGTTTAACTCGGTAGCATTTCTATACTCCTCCAATGCTGGTAGTTTTCAGCAGAAGTTAAGACGAAATTATCAGTCCTCAAAAATCCAAGACTGAACTTTGGCTTTATTATATTCTTTGTTGTACCGGCTCTTATCTGTGGCATAAAACTGGGAATCAAATCTGGCAGTTTGAGAAAGTAATCACACCCCTGATGAAGATATATTTTGTCACTTAAAGCATACACTTTTGCTTCACCACCAGCCGGTGCTGTAGGAAGCAGCATTTAATTAAATGTTGTTGAAGAAGGTGATTGTCAGTCTGAATTCAAGACGTTCAAGTCGAAGCAGCATTTGTGTCCTTGTGTGCTGGCTGCTAAGCCTGCTTCAATGTTACAGGTTCGCCATTAGGTGGCAGTTTCACTTACTCTTGTATTTTCGCAATGTATGTTTTAAGTCTGAGAAGTTGCCTCTTCTCCTTCCAAACTGAGGAAATCTTAACTCTGCTTTCCACACCATAGGCACCTCTGCGAAATTCAGTATCACAGCAGAGTTATACTGTATAGGTAAGATCAAGCTTTTTGCTTTTTCAGGACCCAAGAAACAGAGACATAAATATTTCTTCTTAAATAAATAATGTAATCTAGTAATTGAAGAAATGAACTGTGATGCTGCGGAAGGTTAGAACTGTGTGAATCCATCAGCTTCATCATTTACTGGGTCTCAGTACTGGTCTTCAACCTTTGCCCTTTTATAACTTTCTATTTTTTTTTCAGAGAAAATGTGCACACTCCCAGGTTCCAGACTGAGGGAAATCAGTTAGTAGTTCTCCTTTCTTGGTTTAAGTATGTTCTCCAGCCACAAAGTCCATGTTCTTATTGCAGTCTTACTAAATGACTGAGTTTCCTGAAGAGCTGGGACTAGAATCTGTAAACGAATTTAATTCTGAAGTCTTTTGCTAACACTGAGGGAAGTTAGACTTTGAAATAAATACAGCTCTGAGGTGCTATTTCAAAGATCACATGATAAAGACCTTGTTTTTAAAAAAAAAAAAAAAGGCAAAGAGAGGCTAAAAGCAATGGCTGCAATCCCAGGCTTCAAAATGAAAAATGTAACTGCATCCCGGGAATGTTTAGGTTGATCCTTTAAACTTTATCTCATGAAACTCTCAATAAGCATTACATGCAGATATTTTTGTGAATTCAGGGTTTAGAAGCGAGAGATTGGTTTTCGCTCAGCATCACTTTAAAAGTACTCCCATTGCATCTGAGAAGCTAAGGACTGAACAAGCTTCAAAGGCTGTTCTTCCTCTCAAAGTACAGTACCTTCAAGCCAAAGCTGAGCCACAATGAGTGAGACATTATGGAAAAGGTTTGCGTTTTGTAGGATTTTTATAGTAAAATGGCACCTGCCTGGTGCATAGCACACAGATTTCACTTTGCCTGGTTACTGGTACTGTTGATAAAACCTCGTAGCTGTCATATTCTTAGTTGCTCAGAGCTTGGCTTTCTGTTTGGGAAAGTAAGAGCATTGCCTGTCTTCCTTTGGTTATGTCTTTCTGTTGTGTTCCTCCCTTTGTGGAGGTGGTGTTCAGTCTAGCTGGCACAGGAGGAGTGTTTATGCAGTGTAAAGAAGAAGCGATATGCTCTGGAAGACCAAGTGGGTGCAGGTGTAACCGTATATTTCCGAGGAGAAAGGGTGCAATATGACTAGATACAACCCTTGTTGCTTTAATATCATGCCGAATGTTGTTCCAATGTGATAAAATCGCTGTTAAGGCAAAGTCATCCCCTTAACTCGCATTGAAGAGAAAGATACTGTGTGTTTGGCAGCACTGTGCATATTCTGTTTTGTTGTTTTCCAAAATTGGTTGGAAATTGGAAGGAGAACAGGTTTGAAAAATATCACAAAGTCTGATTTCTGTTTTACAGGTAGGAATTATCTGATGTGCTCTGTTTATTGCCTTGTACAGGTAGCTGGCTGGTTTTGCTGGTTTTTGTAGAGGCCTTTTGAACATTAACAGGAGAAAGAAAAATATGAAAGATGGGGGAAAAAAGAAATGCCATATTCTGATGCCACAAACAGTAGGAGGGGGAAATCTGACAGGTGAAGTACATACAGCTAGCTGGTTTTAGATTATTTTTTGCAATGTACTTAATTTCAAACTGAAGGTGTCCCAATAGGCAGCTGTTACATTCAGGTTCTAACAGTTTCTGTTGGTATGAAGTAATTTTTGTCTAAATAATTTCTGAAATTGTGCAGGATCCTCTAGAATGTAGAAACCTCCAGACTGTAAGTTCTTCTGTTTCCTTATATTGGCTTTGATTTAGCTTTATGTGTCTTGTGGGAAGGCTTCCAGATGGGGTCATTAATATTTCCCAAATCGGGGGCCATCTGAGGCCATCTGGGACACAAAGGCTTGATACCAGTTTCACATGTGGTTCCACTCTCATGCTTCAGCCCCAAATAACAGCTGTGGGCTTCCCCCACCACTCTGTCCTTATTGCAGAGCTTTCACTGCTTGTTATCTCCTGTGCTTTGTTGTGTGACTCTGAAACGTGGGCAGATGTGAGGGGCACAAAAGTGGGGCTGTTCCTATCTGCCCTTGCTTGCCTGAGCAACACCTGAACCCTGCTCCCTGCAGCTGAGGGCTGCCTTTTCAGAGTTGCAGCCCGGCTTTCTCATCCCTTTCCTACAGGTGCAGAAACGGTAGGGGTGTAGACTGCAGAAAGCCCAAGACAAGGGGTTAGATATCAATGGAGCAACAAGTTGTTGAAAAAGTGAAAGAATGCCTTCAGATGTTGTAATTACTTCCCCGCCCCGCCCCCAGTTTTCATTATTAATGATTAATGGCTTTTATCACTATAGAGAAATGCCATTTGAAAGAGTAGAGAATTTCAGACTCTCCCCCCCCGCCCACTTTTTCAGGCTTGTATAATGAGGGAAGAGAAAGATTTTCATCTCTGAAGTAAACACAATTTGCTGGTAGGGCCAGTTCTAGTCAGGCTGTCTCAGAGCCTGGAAAACCTCATGATGGATTTGCCACAGCCTTTATACAAAGTTAATCTGATAGCCACGCTCCCATCTGCTTTTACCATGCTTTGTTAAATTGTGTTGGGCTCCATTCTAATAATCTCACTTTCTCTGATACACTTTAGAGGTTTGGCCAAATACTACATGTGAAAGCATTCGCCAGTCCTCCAAACATACATTCGAACATCTGGCTATCCCCCAAACTTAGCTTGGCTTCCATCTTTGAATGTTCTCTTTGTTCTGATTCATTCCTTTCCTTTCCTTACAGAGTTAACTCCGACTAGGTACCTATTTCATATTCATACCAACAAGAGCTAATTGCTATAAGAGAATTGTGCATCTAATTACCTTTATGGGTAATTTTCAGCAAATAGATAGTGATTAACTGTCCTGACCTTACCTGTGATCCCACTCAGCTAAATGGGATGGCTTTTGCAATTTATTCTCCTAGTTCCATCTCTCCTGCACTTAAGAGTCTGGGAGACATTTTAGGTGAAAGCAAACTGTTCTTTCCACTGTACAGAGCATTAAGGCTGTGGCTGTTGACTTTTTTATCAAACTCCTAAGTTTTTATTAAAATTCAGGATCTATTCTTAGAGATTGAACTTCCTGTGTGCCACCCAGGTTAGCAAACATGTCGTAGTTGTGATAGGTAGCTTTATTCCTCCCCCTGTCCCGGACTTCCTCAGAGCACAGGCAGCCCTGCAGGTCATTCTAAACAGCGATTTTAGGATGTGGAAAAACCTGTCTTTAGGTTGAGACTACAAAACTCCTGTTTTTCTCTGTCTAAGGTATTTCTGAACTCTGGTCTTTAGGAATGAGTCGTTGATGTTTGAATGCTTCACCCCACCCTTTGGACAGAGATACTGACTGTATCGTCCTTACTGCTGTTCTGAGCAGTGCAAAGGCTAACACCGATGTGGTGGGGGAACCAATTCTTCCTTGCTATTAGTCTGTGTGACTTTCAGCTTTAGCACATAAAGAGGTTGCTCAGGAACCTAGAGAACCTGAGAACACCATGGTGACATGAGGCTTTTTATTACCTGCCCACTCACCGTGAAGTTCCTGCCCAGGCAGTTAATTTTGCAGGTATGCTGCCCAGCATCGAGTGAAGAAGTTGTATGGAAAGTGGTGTCATGCAGGAGGTGCAGTCACTGATAAACAGACACCGAGTTTTATGTTTGAGTCAATTTACAGGTCTGAGGAAACCCTTTTCCCTGATGGGCTGCATTTAATTTGGCATAATTTGATGTAATGGATCAGAAATGTTGTAACAAAATACATCACATCTGGTTTGCTGCTAGCAATCTGGAGAGTAAATGTCCCTCTGGACTTTATTACAGTGGACAGAAGTGCTTTAGACAGGATAAATAGGTTATTCACCATCAAAACTCTCTTAACTCTGAGTTTTCCATTAGGTCTAGTATAAAGAGAATGATACAGGATGTGGGTACATTCTCACATCTTATCTATAAGTGGATGCAAATGTCTTGATATGGGGTGACAATATGACTGCTTTCCAATTTCAGTTAAGAGTAGGAGAGATCCAGGCATGTCAGCAAAAGTCATAGATACCGCGGAAGGTGATTTGAAAAATCTTCTGCACAGAAACAACATTTTCAGTCTAAGATATCTGGTGGTTTCAAGATTTGGTCTTGTTTTGAATTGGAATAGACTTAGGACTCAGGAACTGTCTCAGTAAATCTACTGATAGAAGCAGATGAAGAAGATTCAGTTTTACTTAAATATGGCGTCAGGCTGGTGCTTTTGGAGTATGACACTCCTCATTGTTTTCTGACTGTTGCTCTGAACTTCAGGGAGAATAAAATGGGCAGCACAGTGGTGAATGTGAAAGTTTTAGGGTCACAGCCACTGTCATAATTTATACATCTACAGTTCTTTTGACTGGAGGATCTCATAGAATTTGCCAACACTGACTAAAGCTTTACAGCCTCCACAAGAAGTAGGATTTATTATCTTTTACAATGCCCATCAAGATCATTGGAAGCTCTTGGAGCTCAGAGAAGAAGAAAAAGATTAATGGAACTCTCTTCCCCATGAATATAAATATTTGAGTTTTGGACGGAGGGTTTGGGCTGGCTGCTGTTGTATGTGAACCCATCCATTGAATGCTAGTCTATGCACTTTAGAAGATCCTGCACCACAGCCTTCGGCATTTGAGATAGGCTTGTAGGATTTTAATAACTGTATGATTTTGCATAATTATAACCAGTGTTTTGGACTATGAATTGCTAACTCTGTCCTTGCCAAGAGATACTGATTTTGTAAGAGAGAAACTGCACTTGGTCATGTTTGGAGTCAGAGAGGTACAGCTCATGGACATTCCTTTAATTATCTAAACAAGGAAATTATGGGTAATTTGGGTCATCATTAGTACAGAAGCACCATACATGCCTATGTCAATTCTTTTCTTCTTCCTTTTTTGTCTGAAATTCCTTTTTTTATAAACACATTTCTTTACAGGTACCAGAGTCATACAGTGGAACATGGTCTGCAGGACATTCATATTTTCAAAAGGCAGTGCCTATTGCTTGAAAGTAGGACTTAATTTCTTTTATCTGCTAATGAAATTTACAGGCTTGAACATGTATCTCTTGCTTTAGCCTTCATGATCTTGGCAATATCAACTGCCATCCCATGCCAACTACTAGTTTCTGCTTCTCTTTTCCTCTTTATCATGGTTACAGTAATTGGACAGTGGTTGCAATTAGCTGGGTGAGCAGCCCTGGCCGTTGCATCTCTGCTGATGACTTCATTAGGAGTGGACAGAGCCTCTGGGATGCCTGGAAATCATTGTCATCATTTCTGCACTGTCTGTGCTGCACTGACTGAACGTTGCTCTCAGGCAGGCACCACCCTGGGACTAGTGCTTTTGCAAATGTTTTTAGAGAAAGCAGCAGCTCTGCAATAGGAGAAGAAAAGGCTCTGAAAGGACCTTCCTCCAGGTCCTAGTATTATAAACTCAGCTTAGTTTATCTTATATTTTAAGTTTGGAAGTTCTACTCTGAAACCCCAAATTACATGTTATCCTGTATTTTTCCACAGCATGTATGCTGTTGTTTACCCTCTGTTGTGGTTTAACCCCAGTGAGCAACTCAGCACCACACAGCTGCTCGCTCACTCCCCCCCAGTGGGATGGGGGAGAGAATCAGAAGAGTAAAAGTGAGAAAAGTTGTGGGGTGAGATAAAGACAGTTTAATAAGCAAAGCAAAAGCTGCGCACGCAAGTAAAGCAAAACAAGAAATTCATTCACTACTTCCCACCGGCAGGCAGGTGTTCAGCCATCTCCAGGAAAGCAGGGCTCCATCATGTGTAATGGTTACTTGGGAAGACAAACGCCATCACTCTGAACGTCCCCCCCTTCCTTCTTCTTCCCCCAGCTTTATATGCTGAGCATGATGTCATATGGTATGGAATATCCCTTTGGTCAGTTGGGGTCAGCTGTCCCAGCTGTGTCCCCTCCCAGCTTCTTGTGCACCCCCAGCCTGCTCGCTGGTGGGGTGGTGTGAAAAGCGGAAAAGGCCTTGACTCTGTGTAAGCACTGCTCAGCAGTAATAAAAACATCCCTGTATTATCAACACTGTTTTCGGCACAAATCCAAAACACAGCCCCATACTAGCTACTATGAAGAAAATTAACTCTATCCCAGCCAAAACCAGCACACCCTCCTAATTGCTACCTGCTCTGTTGTATTGGACTTCCCCCAAAGAAGACCTATTTGCCAGCCCTTTTGAGTGTTGTGATACTCCCATTTCCATGAAGCTGCTTGCCTTACATTAGTTATAAATAGTTAGCCAGCTCCTCTGCCTACTTATTTTCAGTATGGCAGTCTCTCGCTTCTGTCCCCTCTAGAATCAGAGATTTCCTGGGTTGAAGAATTGTCGCTTTTTCAAAAACACTATGGTGTACCTGTGATTTTTGTGGACAAGTTTACCCTACAGTTTGTACACCCATGTTTTACCTCTGCTCCCTGACCTGTTAAAGCACCTCTTCCAGGACTTTACAAAATGCAGGGTTTTGCAGCTGTTGGATGAGAAAAAGGAAGAAAAGGAAATTGAGGGTTGTCTGGCCCATGCTGTGAACCTTCCTTAAACCAACAGCCAGAGGCAATATGAGTTACTGTTTTTCTTTCCAGTATTCAAAAAACAGAACTGAGGGGAGGTTGTTTGTGCTTTTACACAAGGTTATGAATGTAGTTCACTTTACAGCCTTGCTTTTCAAAGATGGTAGGCTGGTGATAACTGCCTTTTCAGTAGCTTTCTCACATCTGTGGATTTTATAGAGAGCCCTCATCTCCTGGAAATTTGGGAAGTAATGCAAATTTCACTGCTGACAGCCACCCTTAGAAGCCTTTCAATTTTCACCTGAGAGTCAACAGCCACTGGGAGATGTTGGCAGTGTGTGACACACCAGTTCAGTGAGAGCATCCTGGCTTGTGGGAGAAAAGGACTAAAAGCACGACAGTCAAATGTGTTTAGTAGTGTCATAATATGTTTGGTTCCTAACTGTAATTGTTCTGAGATGATTCAGCAGGGGTAAAGAATTTGCCCAAAGACATACAGTGCCTGTAGGAGAGCAAAGTTTTGAATCTTCTGTTTCTTCAGTCTTGACAACATGCTGTAAGCAGCATTCCCGTTAATGAGATAACTCACAAGACAAAATCTTTTCCATCTCAGATCAGTAGCAACTTGCAGGTGTAAAGTGATGTCTGAAATGGTGCAATATCCAGTGAAATCAGTGCATTCTGGCACTTCTCATAGAATAATCATGGTTGAAAGGGATCTCTGGAAGTCTCTGTCCCAACTGCCTGCTCCAGTTGGGGCCAACTTCAAGAGCAGAATCAGTTGTTAAAGGCTTATCCAGTTGAGTTTTGAAAATTTCCAGGGGTGGAGTTTCTACAGCCTTTCTGTTGCAGTGTGTGGCTACCCTCATTGCATAATTTTTGCCTTATTATTTTCTGGAATTTCCCTTGCTGCAAATTGTGTCTGCTGCCTCTTTTTTTCACTGTACACCTCTGAAACGAGCCAAACTCCATCTTTGTTGTAATCCCCCTTTCCTAGTGAACGCTATTGAGAACACAGTGATCAGATGCTTCATGCAGCTTGACAGTGCCATGAAAAGGACTCAGAGATGTTTGGACTAAACTGAAGTCACATCACTTTCCAAACTATCACCTATGTAATGCAAACTCTCAGACTATCATTTTAGTAGCAGATTTCCCCACGCCTTCCCCATTATGCTCCTTGGCTTTGAGGAGCAATTCTTCTACCCTTAGCCTTCTTGCCAGAGATTTCTTCCCACAGCTCTGTAAATGTTAGAGTGACATTTGGAATAAGTTTGAAGAGCCCGTGTGCTCCTTCTTGGCTCCCCTGCGTCTCTGCCAAGCTTCAGTATGGCAGTACAGCCTCACTCGTCACCTCCCAGGGCTAGCAATAACATTTACAAGCTACAGTTTCCTCTGTCTGCAAATATTTCCACTGTGCTACTCGGTGCTCTTAGAGCTCCTCCCTAGCCCAGTTCTTTATGATCACAGCCCAAAGAAGGGAGATGCAAAGATTATTAGATAACATTTACCTTTCATTGTGGATTAAAGGCTTTTTTTTTTTTTTTTTTTTTTTGNCTCTTTTGTGTGTGGTGATGACAGGAGGAGAGGAAGCACGTACCAAGCCTGATTGCTGATGGAAACTGGTACGTCTTTGTAGGGTAGCCACAGGTTAGCCTCGGGAGCTGGAGAGTTGGTTCATTACAGAAGTTAAACAAAGCTAGAATCCAGAGTGCAAAGGCTTGTGAGATTTATTAATGGAGAGAGATTTGGGATCCTGGATCGTAATATGCCTTGTCTAGGTCAGCTTAAAATTTAGAAGGTCTCCATTGAAGCTTTCGAAGCTTTTGTTGTAGACAGTCAAAAATCTGGTGTGATTTTCTCTTACAATGGTGGAAGCTTCACAGTTTTAATTAGTTCCTTGAGATTTTGCCCACTTTGAGCTGAAAATTCTGAGGACCAGTTTACAGGATTTTGGTATTATATAACCTCCTTATAATATTGAACTAGAAAAGCAAGGTGTTAAATTTGGATTCAGAAAAAAAAAAGTGTAGTTCTGAAAAAAATTCAGAATTGCTTCTGTTCATAACCAGTCATTTCAATGTCTAAACTTTATGAATCAAGCTATTTTTTTTTTGTCTGAGAAAGGACATTATAGTACTTGCACTGAACCCTGCACTTTCATACAGATGTGTTGCTTGAGGCTCTTAGTTTGCTGCCTTTGCCTAGACTTTTGTATGTCTTCCATTTTGTGGATACTTAGGCAATAATTTTTTCTGCAGTAATTTGATGTTTCTGCTTGTGTTTGGAAAAACCACAAAGGAATAGGAAACATAAAAGATACTGCAACAGGGAGGAGACAGCGGTATGGAAAGGGAAACTGTGAATAGGGTATTTACTCTGTTCTGACCTTCTAGATAAATAAATAGGTGTGGTTTGCACTTCAGGTGTTCTTCAGGAATTTCTTATTTTATATGAACCAACCTGCATTTCTGGGCTATTTTCAGACTTAAATGTATATTAAAAGTAATGAAATGTTTTAAATAATGTTATGAAATAAATTTTGCATGGTTTTGAAAAAATGTGTTTGATGAAAAATATTCATCTGGATGTCATCTGGCCTATGTAAACATCTGCTAGCAATTTTTGTCTATAGCAGTGGCCTTATAAGTGATAATTATTATTACTGCTCCACCAGTATTCTTGCATCCCTGAAAATGTGATGAATGGCATGAAGCTAGCTCTATTCTCTCTCTCGTTTGCTGCTCATTTGGAAATATTTGGTACACTTTGTACTGATAAGGGTGTCATGTAATTATTCTACTTTTAGTGCCCTTTTGGTCTTAACTGAGGTATGCTATTCAGATTGGAGCGTTTGAATTTAAGAAAGTAGTATACAAATCAGAGAGAAGCCAGAGGTGAGAAGCAGAAGAGCCAAGTTTTAGAAAATAAAAGCTGGGAGAAGTTGAACGAAAGAGGTTTACTTAGTCTAGACCAGGGTGAGGGAGCTGGGGTAATGGTATGCTGAGCTTCAGGATACGAAGGTTCTTTTGTAAAGCAGCTGTTTACCTACTGGGAATAAGGAAGTAAGGCATCATCTTAATTTGAAGCAGAGAAAAATTGGGATTGATATTCCAGAAATACTTTGGTCTGTGAGGGAGATTAAGCACTGGCAAAACTAGTCCAGGCTCTTTACATTTCTATGGTTGTATGTGGCCAAGATTTTAACTGTTTTATCTTCATGAGTTTCCAGCGCATAACAACTGATGATAATGCTATTGACATCTTGTCAGGCTGAAATCTTTAAAGCAGAATAGGTTTGTTCTTACCAGCACAATAAACCTATCAGTGGCTGATTAGTGCTATTATTTGCAGGGTATTTTGCTAGACTAATAAACCCCATTCTTATTTCTAATGTAACGGTGCTCTTTAGACATGTGTTTAAAGATGGTTTTTTGTCCTCTGTTGTTGTCCCTCTCAGTGCTAGTGAATTACATTTACATCCTTTGAGTTGCTCTTTCCTATTCGGCAGGCTAAGTAAGGGAAGGTCCAGTGGCACCTAGATGGGAGACATCCAGGGAAAATCCAATTTGCTGCAAAAGGTGTCATAGTGCATTTAGTAAACATGGACTTTTCTTCTGGGTCAAGAAGGAGCAGTGCCAGAGCATGGTACTGTCGGCTCTGCACCAGGGCTCCCCCAGCCTGCCCACAGCCCAGGACCTCATGTCAGCCCCCCAGGGCTCCCCCAGCCTGCCCATGGCCCAGGACCCCATGTCAGCGCCTTGGCTTGGCAGGGCCCATGGCCAGGCAGGGCTGTGAGGAGTTGGAGACCAGCCCTGCTGTGGCATCGCTGTGGCAGGGGCTGATGGCCCCATGTCCCATTCCTGTCACCATGGCCCTGCCTGGCGACTGCGGCACCTGATCTTAGCCCTGGCCTGCGAATTGATTTCCTGTCCTGACCCCAGACCTGCCTCATCGCCGTGACATTTCCTGGGCTCTTGGTTGGACCCGGCCACCATCTGCAGGTCTGTCGTGCTCACCTCCTTGGGTGTGTGAGACAGCCCTGGGCAGCGAGGGCCTGGCCCTGGGAGCCCCGCAGCTCCTGACTCCCGTCCTGCCGGATGACGTGCAAGGTCGTAACCGCTTGTGGGCGCTTAAAGTTCCCATGACATTTTTTCCACCAAAAAAGGAGCATTATCTCCTGGGTCCTAGTCAGATTTCAGTCTGAGTGATTGTGTTTGGGCTCCCTAAATTACTTGACAGACTTCTGTTGCTGAAACTCATCTGTATGGAATTCACTTGGACGGGAATGAGGATTTCTTTTTCTTTTTTTAGGCCTTTTTTTTCCAGTTCTGGTTTTTGGGCGGCTTTTTGTTTGTTTGTTTAAAGTGTAATTTTGGTTTTCAGGAAGTCAAGGCTTTTTTTATTTATGGCCACATGTCTGCTAGTGGATATGGGACGGAAAGACGTGTGCTGTGTAATGCCTACAGGACAATTTTGTCTGGTTTGTGGATACAAAGCTTTGGCACTTTTTTTTTAAGGATAGTTGAGTTTTTGCAAGAAGGTGGAAGCATTTTGTCTATATTCCCCCATAGTTATGAAGCAGCATACCTGTTTTCCACACTTGCTCCTTGCTGGGTGTCTCGTGCCTCTCCAGTTGGTGACACTTGTTTCTGGAAGCTCTGCTCTGCGGGAGCGGGTGGCGATCGCTGACTCGCGCAAATGTAGCCAGGGGGAATACGTTGTGTGCCCTGAACTGCTGTCGTTGGTGACTTCAGCTAAACTTTTCGTGAAGGGAGGATATTTTTTCCTTCTGTTTGCACTGTCATCTTTCTGGAAATTTCTGGAAGAAAGCTATATTGTAGTCTGGGAGGCAGGGGAAAGAGATCACAGGGAAGAACAGGAGACTAAAAGGGGGAAGAAAGGAAAGAGACAAAGAATGGAGATTAATACAAGAGAAAGGTTAGAAAGCAGGAGAAAGAACATGAAGAGGTCTTGAATATTTTGCTGTCTGTATTCTAAGAATACGCCTCTTGCCGTCTCCCCAGGAGGTTTATGCAGAGCCTTGTGGGGAAGCAGCAGTGAATTGCTCCTTTGGATGCTAAGTGTAAAATTAAAGCTGGCAGGGTCTCAGAGCATAAGACTGGGAAGCTAATCGCTCCTAATAACATATTGATTTTCACAGATCTCTGGCATTATGTCAGGGCCGTTTTGAATCAGCACCTGGTTTCTTTCTCTTCCCATCTCCAAGCTAATGGCAATGAAGCTTCTGACTTTGGGGTAGCAAATAAATGCTGCTCTGGATCTTTTTGTCTGTACAAATCTGTGGGTCTCTGAAACATGGTTTCACCCATTGCTCCTATGTATGTCTCTGTGAGACATCCAAGTGTAATAGCTACCCTAAAAGTAGAAGGGTGCAAGGAATGTGCATGTACTTGGATAACTGTGCTGCTGCCTGTATTTATGGTGCTGAACAAAAGCATTACAGGCCCATTGCTGCAAATGGCCAAGGACAATCGAATGGATGCCTGTATTCAGGCAGAAGTTGCCAGCACAGGTGCCTAGGAGGCTGAGGTCACCTAGTTGGTGCTAGGTTACATTCAACCCTGAGCAGATTTGCTCTATGTGTTGCTCAGCTGTAACACACCTTCCTCAAGTTTTGGGGACCAACTGTCAGGACAAGGAGATAGGTTTTATTTGTACGACTGCTACTAGGCAATACCCTACTCTGAAGGGGTATTTTTGTAGCTGGAGGGAATGGTCTGCTTGCAAGGCGATGTGCTGAAAAAGCTCCCAGATACTCCAGATGGTGAAGACTTGCAAGGTGAGAATGAAATCTTTATTTTTAAAGATGTCAAATGCATAGGTGGTCTGAGCTGGGCCCGGCTCGGGTCAGCATAGAGCACACAGAAGAACAGAAGCTCATCATCTCCTATGGTTGTGCAGAGGCTGTTTCAACTATTTCAGGCTATTTAATTTTATCTACTTATTTGTTACAAGGATTCATTGCTCGCTGATTGTAGCAGACTGGCCAGAGAAGGGACAGTAATACCTGATTTAGGCTACTGTAGGATGTCGGTTGAAACACTGTCTAGACTTTTGTGCCATCTTCAGCAATTCTGGGTGTTCTTCAGGTCCTTCTTACATAAGTATAATAATAATGGTTGGGATTTCTTGTCTAAGGACAATAATTTTCTGGCAATGGGATCAGTGGAGCTAAAGGACATGAATTCTTTTTGAAGGGAAGAGACTCATTATTACCACACTTTTGGTTTGTTGTCTTCTAGTGTCTGCAGAAAAACTTGTGTTTCCAAAGCACCTAACGCATGGTGCTGTGGAGGAGGAAATAGCAGAGCTGGGGCACTTGTGTCAGCTACTTCCACTCCTTGTCCTGATATCCTCCAACCCCCTTCTCGCAGCTATTCAGGCGCTAGGGCAAGCAACTGTTTCATGCAAGGCACATCTGAGCTGAAGGCGTCGAAAGAGCCATTTCATGCTTGACTGCATTTTCTAATACAATCTGCAGAGAGAGAGAGGAAAGAGAGCAAGGAGGGTTTGTGTGTACATAGGCATTGCCTTTGAGTGTATGTATAATATACAGTACATTTAGTTCCAGCTTGCAGCTGTGGGTGGCAAGTAAGAGGTGCAGACGTGAGGGGGAAGAGAATTGCACTTTGAAAAGACAAAACCATTTCCCCACCTTGAAAAAGAAGCTTTCTTTCCTTCTCTGTTTCTTGGCCAAGCGAAGATATGAGTCCCCAGAGCAGCACTGACAGTTGGTACCCAGAAGGTGTATGTATGGCTGAGTGGGTGTTGTGTGTAGAGAGCTTTGTGTGTACAGGCCATGACAGTGTGTGGGGAGTGCAGCTAAGAAAACTGGTGAATAGGGATGCTGTTCAGAGCCATCTTATTTTAATGGTGGTCCCAGAAGTTTTCTTCTTAATGGATTTGTATGTCCCATGACCAGAGAGGTGCTGCATACCAGCTATTAGTGCGGTGGGTCGCTGCACCAGCACAACCACAGTGATCCCCGCCAAATGCTTTGTAACCATATACACGTCTCCTCTGTCACTTTATCAGCTTGATACTTATATCCTTATTTATAATCTTATTTGCATATTTATTACACACTGCAGTTCTGTTACTGGCCATTGTGGAGCCAGCCATGGGTCCTTTCCAGCATGGACATACGGCTGTTCCTCAGTTTCCCATCCATCTACCCTACTCTAGCATCTAACATTTAGGCATTGAGAGGACATAAGGATTGGCTCTGCCAAGCTTGCTGTTTCCCTCTAGAAGTTCTGCTCCTGTCAGCATGAGTGGCCTGGCTGGGAAATATGGGATGGAGGGGTGAAACAGAAGGAGAACATCTAGATTCCAAATACATGTTGTTGCAGTTGGTTAAATTAGATGGGGTGTTAGCTTTCTGGAGTGTGTAGGGTGCCTGTTGAGAATCCTGACCATTTGAGGGAACTGTAGCTAAACTGGATGAGGCACTGGTAAGAGTGCCTTACGGAGCAATCCTTCCACATGCATAGGGAGCTGAACTGGTCTTTCTTTTAACCTCTGGGATTTTTATATGTAGTTTTGTGGTAGAAGTCCTACATGGAGCAATCTCTACAGCTCTGCCTTTGGTAGGGGTTGGCTGTGGGGAGAAGGGATGCTCTGGTTCATACATTAATATATTTATGTAGAGTTGTAATTTTTATGGATAAAAATGCTTTGGAGCATGTTCCTGGACTGAAACAATGATTGCCATGCTGTAGTGGTTGCTGCAGTTCTATCACAAGACTTTAATTCTACCCCTTAGAGAAGAATATCAGTTTCTGCAGGCAAGAGCCTGAACAAATAGAGAATGTTAAGTACTATAACTCCTTTCCTCAGCTGAACTTCCCATTTTCTTTGATATCCTCAGAGATGATAGAAAAATATAATTTCTTTGTTTGCTGTTTTTTTTCTTTTTCCTCCTCCTGGCTTTTGTTGTGCCTCCATCTCCTGACTTTTCGTGTCTTTGAATGACACTTAAACTTGCAATGGAGTTTGGTTTGTTCCTGTCTTCATTTGCATCGCAGTGCCATCAGTTGTGTCAGCAGAGCTCTACTAGCATTAGTTGTTAGTAAGGAGGGGAAAAATATAAAATCACAAAACAGCACAAATCTGATGTAGAAAAGACCTGTTAGGAAACTTGCTTCATACAGTTGTTGTTTTTCTTTAAAGTGCTAGCAATGGAATGAAATTCCTCTCTAAATAAGCAACAGCTCTTGAGAGTACCAAAAATAGGAACTCTGAGCCTTCAAAGGCAAGACTAAATGCTCTAGTAGAAGTGTTGTAGACATTATTTAAAGTAGTCATTACAGCTAGTGCTAGGGAAGGCTGGACTGATGGAGGAGATTGCATTTTCTGGAAGATGTGAAAAATGGAGGCTTTGCCAGCTCGTTATCACAAAAGGGCCCTGTGCTAACACACTGGTCCTTGGGGATTGTGTCTCCATGGGTACTGCTGCCTCCAGTTGTGGTGAATACCATATCTTTATGTTTGCTGCTCATACTTGCCACATAGGGTTGCTGGATGCAGTTAAACAGTTGCTGTGTTTTTCCCCAGTTACATACCTTTCTGTGGCGAGTGGTATGGTTTCTGTAAACACAGTGCTCTGTGATAGATGTCAGGGTTCTTCAGGAGTGAAGATTGCACAGAGGTGTAACTTCTTTTCATTTTTTGCAATTGTTTGCTGATTCCTTACAGAGGCCTCTATCTTGAGCTATGATGGCAGCATGTACATGAAGATCATCATGCCTATGGTCATGCATACAGAAGCAGAAGACGTGTCCTTCCGTTTCATGTCCCAGCGCGCTTATGGGCTATTGATGGCAACCACCTCAAGAGACTCTGCTGACACTCTGCGCCTGGAGCTTGACGGAGGCCGTGTCAAACTTATGGTCAATTTAGGTATCGTATAAAAACCTTCCACTGCCCCTTCACTATTAGTTTGGGCTTGTGATTAGTGTTTTTTTAAATAGTTTTGTTTAATTTCTGTTGTTTTGGTTGGATTGGATTGATTTCTAAAATGACTGCTGAGACCTTCATAATGATATTCTCTTGCGGAGAGAAATTCTCTTCTGCATTGCTGCATGAAGATTTGCTGTCAGTTCTTCGTTACGGACAGTGTTGGTTTTTAAGTCTAAGTTTTTAAGTTTCCTTTCTGGGTCTGGGACTGGTGAGCTCTGTGTGAGACATGCTGCTTGGTCCATCTTTTGATCAGTTACATCCCTCATTCATCCAGCATCACTCAAAACAGTCAAAGCCAAATGTGGGAGGGAAGCAAAATGGATATGGTGGCAAGCAGAAGTCCCGTGAATCCCATGCCCTTTACAGAATTTGGCAGCGTTTGATACAATTTAGTCTATTTTACTAATTTGCTGATTATTTCTATTTTCTAATCGCTCTATGTTTCAGCGTTTAGGGCTTTTTATATCTAGTAAAAAAGCCTGGGGTTTTTTGATTGTGTCTTTATTAAAATGAAGGCAGCAATAATAAAAGTGCATCCCCCCCATCCCAAAGGGTTGTGTTCTGTCTCCTTAGAGTTATGCTTTCCCAGAAAATAATAAAAAAAGACAATTAGAAACAAGTCCAACAATAACAACAATGAAAAAAAGATTTCGGAGTGAATGTGCTATTAGGTTAGCCTCAATCCATTTTCTTGCCAGTCTTTAAGTATTGCACTGAATGTCAAATAGCCTTTTTAAAGAATGCAAATACACGACTTGAAGCTTTCTTTCACCTTTCAGTGATGCAACTTGTTGCTTCGTGTGAATCCAGAAATATAACTAAGAAGAGATTCTGAGTCAAAGAGGCAGAACTATCATGATAGTGCGAAATGCTAAACCTCTTCTAATATGTAGGGTACTCTATATGAAGATGTGTGCATGATCTGTGAAAGCTTGTGTCAGCTTTCAAAATTCTAAGCCCCACTGGAACAAGCTTTCGCATTTTTTGAGCTAACAGCATCAGCATCTTGAAAGCCCCGCTGTGTTGATATCAGGAGCAAACCATGTAGTGGCTTTGTTTGTAGAGGGCAAAAAAAGTATTTTACACCCATACCTGTAGTAATGTTTCTTGGTTTTTAACTCCTGTCCTAGCTAGATGCGGTAAGTTTATCAAGGTCTTGCTGCACTGTAGATGAGCTTGACTGGTGATTTTAGGGTTCCTCATCCTCACCTGGGCAATATGTTGTCCAGCAGTTGTCCTCTGGAACTAGCTTGGTTTTTAAAATTGCTTCTAGTGTCTTTTTGGCTTTGAAACTGCAAGTCAGACCCTACTATCTGCTTTTGGAATCAGAAAGTGAAGAGAAGAAGATGCATTTAAAGAAGTTCATATCTCTTAAAAGCAAAGAGTCTCCATCTAAAGGGCTATAGAAACCCTTGCTTTTTATTAAAAAAAAAAAAAAAAGAAAAAAAAAAAAAAAAAAAAAAAAAAAAAAAAAAAAAAGAAAAAAAAAAAAAAGAAAATGCAGTGTTATAGAGTTCCTGTTTGGAGTATATATATGCTCTGCTTAGCTTGACTGAAGAAGTGTAAAGCACTATTGAGTGTCTGGCTAGCATAGGAGCAGTTGCTGTGCTATCCAGACTGGCCGAGAGGACAGAGGAAATAGATCAACTTCAGCTATGACAGTAACTTCTCAAATAAAGAGAAACAGCACTCTGATGATAGCCATCTCTGCCTATATTAACTTTAAGTGAAGGAAAATTTCATAGATTTGCAGGGTTTCTCTGGAGAACAGTTCAAAAGAATTGCTGTTGAGCATTCTTACATGTGCAAAGAGAATCTTTCACAAAACCCCGGTGTGTGTATATATATATATGTATATGTGTGTGTCTGCATTTTCTAGTGATCTAATACAGTTGGTGCTAATAATCTGGCAAAATGAGATTTTTTTTTTTTTCCCCACTGTTTTCTTTCTTGGCAATTATTGCTAGCCATTTTCTTCTCAGAGAATAAACTTAATCACTGAAAGATTGGCAGTGGCATGCTTCTGTTGGGGAAGTGATGGGGCAGCTGAGTATCTGCTTAGCTATACACTACCCCCTTGTAACCCAGAGCCAGTTCTTTTACCTTGCATGCCTTAGTTTCTCTCTTTGTTGAAGAGAGAATACTATCTGGCATCTAAAAGATGTGGCTAAAGAATTGACATATGGTCTACACATATGTTTTGGGAAGAGATGTGTCACTGATGGTTTAATACAGGGACAAAATCTGTAAACCAAACCCTGTTTCAACTGAAGGCTGGTTTTGTGTAGTTGCAGGGACTGAAGCGATGTGTATGCCAGATTTGCCAGCTTTTCAGCTGGAAACTTTTGTGAGGTTGAATCTTCCTCCAAAAGCGACTACAGGCTGTGTCAGTGGAAAACTGTCAGCACTGTCCTATGCCTGACTCAACAGAAGGGTAGCTTAGACTGTTGGAACCTGGATTGAGCTTCACCTCTTCTCTCTTCAGATTTATAAAGCTGTCAGATATATTCCTTAAAACAGGACTTTCCTTCTATCAAAACGGCAAAGTTACCTTGCTGTTGAAGAAACAGAATTTGAGGAGGAATGACCTTACTAGAGCCATTCATTTTCTGTTGTTTACTGTCAGTCACATCTAACTCTTTAAGGAGACTGTTCACAGCCAAAATGTCACAAACGAGAACCAAATCTTCATTATCTGACCCTGCCAAAATCCCCTTACCAGTGAGAAACAGTCATCAGCACCTCTGAAGACCTGAGTATGCTCGGTGCTGACTAGCTACATGTCAGCATCCCCTCGAGTGTCTAACCCATGACAAACGTGTCTAAACAAAGACTGTTTTGAGTGGTGAGTTATTTAATTGTGCTTTTCTTATAAGTCATTTAATGCTATTACTAAGAGCTGTCTCTTCTCTTCTTTGATCTGTTCCATTTGATTACTTATTATCATTTGTGTGGTTATTAAGGTCTTTCCTATGGTTGGTTTTTTTTTTTTTTTCCTTTTCTTCTTTTTTTTAAATCTTCTGTGTATTTCAGTTGTAAAGCTTTCCCATACCCCCATCAGCCATGGTAAATCAAAAGATGGTATTCAACCCTTCAAAGGCCTGAAGCCTGCGGCCCGCACAGCAAACAGCCCTGAGAACAGAGCGTACAGAGCAGCCTGCAGGGGCTGGCATATCCCACTCACCTCCTCAGCACTCAGTGTCCAAACCAAACAGGGGATAGACATGTTGTACAGCAGGCATGGGTGGGCATGGGCGGCTGGGTGCTTACTGTAGAAAGTGGGAGGGAAGGGAAGACCAGTGGTGAATAATTCTCTAAGAAATAGGGGCGAGGAAGTTGTTTCACACCTTTCCCGTGTGGGTGCCCAAGGCTCCGCAGTCTGCATGTTGACAGCACGTCTCACAGTAGTTTGAGTGTTTGTTGTGTGAAGATTAGAAGTCCAAATGTGATACAGATCTCACTTCTGTTGAGAAGGATTCTGAAGAAATGGGTCTAGAGTGGAAGGAGAGAGAGAGAGATAAATTAAGCAAATCATGGCTTGGAACATGCTTGGGAATGATTTCTGATGCTGAGAAGATGTGCAGAAAGGGAAAGAAATGGCTGGTCTGATAGGGAGATCTACCATCATATTTTTCCTCCCATTGATGAGTGGGAGGGTTATAGTGTCACTGACTTTTATTAAAGAATAGTTCAGGATTTTTTCTTCCTGGCTTTGCTCATCTTCAGGTTACTGGTAGCTAGAATAAATACTTCCTGCCTAGTGTTGTCTTCTAAGCAGTGTAATCATCCCTCTCGCCTATTCGCCTGTCTTTTCCTAAGGTATCTCCTCAAGGGTGTCAAAGACATCTTTGCCTCTCCAAAATGCAAAGTTTCGTTTGTCATTCCTACATAGAAACAGAGCAGGCCTATTTTCTATTTTTCTTTTTCAAATGTACGTGAACTTTTATGCCAAATTTCCTTTTGTGCAAATCATACACTCAGACCTGCAAGTATGTGCCCATTCACAGTTTCTCATTAATAAATTTATATTCTATAATCAGTACATATAAAAGCCCTTGATTTTTGTTTTTGTCATAGACATGCAAAAATATTTGTCAGCTGCCAGTTACAGGTGGGTGCACGGTTTGACTGCATGCAAGTGGGAGAGGCAAGCAGCCACACTATAACATGGGGTAAGAGCGTTCACAGGACCTCATCTGGTTTCCCCATAGGAAATAACCTAGACTGAGCTTAGAAACAGTCAGGCCCCGATTATCTTTCTTGTCCTAGTCTTGCCTTAAAGTGCTTTTCCATAACCACATGTGGATGCTCATCAAAAGGAACAAACACTTTGTCCTCACACAGCAAAGGTGACTTTCTTTCCTGATTCAAGGAAAAAACAGCCTGGGGCCTTAGCAATGTCAAATAAATATCACTATTTTCAGGCACAGAGATACAAATGGTAAGAAACACAGGCCTAATTCACAGAGACTTCTGTGTGCTACTAAAGATATCTCAATTCAAACCATGAAGCCCTAGTGTTAGCTAATTGCAGTGGAGCTGTTTCACCTTTTGCAAGGAGAGGGTCTTTGGCCCATTTTCCAGGTGATGTGCTCTGGAAAACCTTCCATCTGAGAACTAAGGAAACAGCTTCTGGTTTACATTAGGAATAACAATGAAAGAAAGTAACTGTAGAAGGTCTTCTCAGCTCATCCTGCTCCCCATGCAGTTACAGACTGTGTTTTCACTTTACTGCTGTACTCCAGATTCCTCAACCAATTGCTGAACTGGCAGGTGACTGGATTTACAGCTGTTTAGGCATACTCATCTTCAAAACCTAAAGCAAGGGAAAAACCTCTTTTGAGTCAGGAATGCAGCCATACCTAAATAAAGCAAATCTCGTCAGTAGAAGCCGATAACAGGGCTGAGACCTCTAGATGATGATTACCAGAAGTCTTATTGCCCTGCTACTGTGCAGGAAGAATCCCAAGCAGATTTTTAAATTATTCCTGCATTTCCCAGCTGCTGCTGTTTTGAGCACAAAGACCAGGCTACACCTGCACCTTACTGCCAGGGAAAGCATCCTCTGCTTTGGATTTCTAGTGTTGTACTAGTTTAGAGGAAAATAGGTATTTTCTTCCTTTCTAAAAACCGATATAAGAGGGAGAAAACAGCTTCATGTATTAATGATTGGAAATTTGGGGGGGTTGCTTTAGGCAAGGCTCAGAATTAAGGAAATGAACAAAAAACCCTATGCTTGTTCTTTGAAGGTAGTGTGGAGACTATGGCGGTGCTGGTGTAGCAGCACAGGCAGATGCGCTCGCTTAGCTGCCATGGGATCCCCACTGACCCAGCTGGACTAAGTCTGGTTCGGGAGCTAGTTCTTCTGGAGTGTGCTTGGGAGTTTCTATCAGGCACCCCATTGCATGGCATTGCAGAGCCTTCATGCTCGCAGAGTCTGGAGATCTAGTAGCGCCATGATAGCTGTCAGGGCAACCCCCTCAGTGGCCTGGTCTCTCGTTGTCCTTTGAAATAGAAATCTAGAAGGCAGGATAAGGGCTACACTGGTTTTCAGTTTAAAACGTCGATCCCTTCACCTGGAGCAGTCAGTGACTCAGCCTGAGGGTAAGCCCTGGGACATGTAGTTATTTTGGTATCACTGCAAAAAAATTAAAAATGCAAAACTTCTCTGCAGACATCAATAACACAACAGTGGTTTTAGTTTCTATATTTGATGAATGTTGCTGAGGACCAGCCATATTTCCCTTTCCAGCACACTTACTGTTTAGCCTATAAGAAATTCCCCTGTTCTTCCAGCTGTAACAGCTCTCTTGATCTCACTTGCTTGCAGTGAGACTCGGGAGTCTCTCTTGCTCTTGCTCTCACTCTCCATCAGGTCACAGAGGGAAGTTCCCCAGCATGTACTTCAGAGCTCCCCTTACCCCACCCAACTCCTATAAGGGATATAGCCACCGCTGTATGGTGATCGTACCAATTGCTCCAGGGCTGTTTGCTCCCACTTTTCTGTTGCGGTTGACGACACATGACAAACCTAATCGCACAAAACCAAACCCAGATTTTCTCAAGAGAAGTTCTGCTTGAAAACAGACTCTCTTTGGCTATGCTGCTCCTGATTGGTGTGTCCCTGCTCATTACAGCTCTTTATTTATAGACTCTTATTCTTTCCCCTCTTTCATTTTTTAAGAACTGCATTTAGTTTCAGCTGCTGAAATAATTTTTCTACATCTGTTTGAGTAAACATAGAATTGGTCCAGTTAAGCAGCAAACTGCATTATATTTCTCTGCCATTCTGTATAATATCTCTTGCTGGGCCATATCTCTGTAATAAGTACGACCGTCCCTGCTGGTCAAAGCTTTAGTTGTCCAGACAGGGTGTCCAGTAGCATGGTGCTATTATTCCTGGCCTTGATTTCCTGAGAGAAGGTCAGCATGGCCCAAGATACATAACAGCACTGATATGGTAGCTCTCGCCCGTGTCAGACACCACAGTAATGGATGTTCACAAGGCTGTAAGTAGGTATTTATAAACAAAAGATCCTCTTACGGGTCGTATCCTGAGATATGCTGAGCATTAGTGTGTTAAATGAGAGAAGCAATGCTCAGAAGCCCTCTAGCGCAGGCTCTCCTACCTCAACTTGTTTTCTTTGTGCAGATGACTTGGTTACCATTTGTTAGATACCACAAGCATAACTCTGTTTTTCTTTCCATGTACCCCTCTTCGTCCCTCCCTTGCCTGCAACCTCTGAACGAAGCAGGGCCAGCAAAGCTTCCCAGATCTGCCACTTCACTGCCCATTTCATCTTCTCCCTGAATGTTATGAGCATCCCATTCAGTCTTAGCGTTCAGACAGCAAGATGAGACTGGGCTCTGAGGAATTGGCAGGGCTGGGGACCTTTGAAAGAAATCCCCAATTCCCCTGCCAAGCAAAAAAAGAAGTATTCCCAACCTCCAGAACTAGCTGAAATCTGGGCTGGGCGTTCGTGCGGTTAGCTGTTTGCAAGTGGCCATTTTATGATAGGACACAATTGGGCAGTATATTAACCCTTTCCTCACCTGAATGGACAGTGTCTACTGTGTCTGTGCACATATTAAAAAGTGTTCTGGGCTGGCACTGGGGGAATGAGAAGAGGGTCTGTCTTTAGGAGAGCTGGAAAGGGTTAAATATTGCACCAACAAATCTCATAGGCTGATTTTACAGGTATTCTGTGTTGGACAGATGGTGTATTTATGCAATAACAATACGAATTAATTCAAAAGAAACCAAGTGTAAAGGTTGACTTTGAGCTTCAAGCTTCTTAGGGAAATTGCTAAAGGTCTTTAAAAAGTGAAATGACACTGGAGTATGACTTGCATTTTGAGGGATATTTTTTGTGCCTTAATTATCAATTTTTTTATTGTAATTCACATCAGTTCATGGTCTGGAGTAGAAGACACTCTTAGATGCAGAGGTTTCTATAAAAATAAAATAGCTTTCTGTGTCAACATGTGGATATATATGTATATTGGTATATCTCTATACATATGTGTATATATATATGTGTGTGTGTATATATATATATTTATGTAACAGATATTTATGTAGAATATCCTGTACATATACACCCACTCCTGAAATTGTACAGACTGTATATAAGTATAAAATGGCCACATCTCTTTGCGTGTGTCTGTCCCCGGAAGGGTGGACTGATTGTTTTTGGATGTCTGCAGCTGTTACCTTGAAGGATGCAATTTCATCTTTCATTTATTTTTCCCCATCTAGACTGTATCAGGATAAACTGTAACGCCAGTAAGTTTTCCCTCAAGTTTCATTTTGTTCTCTTTCTATATATATTGAAATAACTTTATTTTCTTTGCTGTTTTATAAGCTGTTTTTCTTTTCTTTTCTTTTTTTTTTCTTTTCTTTTTTAAAAAAAAATCTTCTGAAATTGAAGGGTTGGGTGGAATATGAAAATGGGGGGGAGGAGGGAGGACCTTACGGTGATTGTATGTGAAAATTTTGTGTTGGGTTTCTCCAAGGAGGAGATGAACTGTTATTTCATAGCTTTGCAGAAGAGCGCCTGAGGAACCTGATGAGCTGATACTATATTTCACTGGTAACCTGTTGTCTTTATGAAAACTTTTAAAGAACCACATAAGAATAACAACAGGTACTGTATGCACTTCTCCACTACAAAAAAGGCATGCATATTTAAAAAACAAAACAAAACAAAACAAACCCACCTCAGACTCTCACTTTATTTCAGAATGGTGACAACTTAACCTGATATTTATTCAAAGTCATTTTGATTTGGGTATAGAAGAAGGAAAAATTAGATCCTAGATTTTGAGTTTGTTAGCATAGTTACATGAAAGCCTTTTATATAGCATTTACCACTCTTAGGTTTCTATAATAAATTCCAGCTGAATCTTTGGGTCACTGTAGATCCCTTTCAGTTTGTGAAAGTAGGGAAGAAGGCTTATAAAATCTCTGTGAAAAATAATAGTGGAAGATTGTATCCCATTCTAGACTGAGCAAACACAATCTTTTCTGTTCTACTTCAAAGAGCTGGTTGAAGTTGACGTAGGCCTCAAAGTAAAAAGCACTTCCCAAAGAATGGAGCTGTTTAGCTCTCAAGTGTGCTTTGAGGCTTATCTTACTTGAAACCAGATTCCTGAAGTGGCAGATCCTCTGTGTTAGATGTTATGTGGAAAGATTTATGGAAGGCTAAACATCACTGGAAATGCTGTAAGGGATTAAAAGGCAAGGATGGTCCATGTGTTTTCTAGAGCCTGTGGTCTTTTTGCTCACCAGTGAGCCCGATCCAAGCTAGCAAGAAGGTGGAAAGAAGTGTGTTGCAGCTCCAAAAGCAAACATAGAGCTTTCAAGTAACAGGTCCAATTGTAGCAGCACTGAGAGAATCTTGTTGTAAAGCAGTTTCTTAACAGCTTTGTCATAGTTTTGGACTAAGAGTGGGTTTGTAGTATTAGACAGCAGACAGCAGTTGTTTGGGTTTTTTCCCCATGTATATTTGCAAAATTTAGAAGATTCTCTGTGGTTGCAAATAGAAAAAAAAAATACACACATAAGCAGATAATACCATAGAATCATAGAATCATAGAACACCGGGTTGGAAGGGACCTCAAGGATCATCTGGTCCAACCTTTCTAGGCAAGAGCACAGTTTAGATGAGATGGCCCAGCACCCTGTCCAGCTGAGTCTTAAAAGTATCCAGTGTAGCGGAGTCAACCACTTCCCTGGGGAGATTATTCCAATGGTTGACTGTTCTCATTGTGAAAAATTTTCCTCTCGTGTCCAGTCGGAATCTCCCTAAGAATAACTTATACCCATTACCCCTTGTCCTCTCCATGTGACTCCTTGTAAAAAGGGAGTCTCCATCTTCTTGGTAACTTCCCTTCAAGTACTGGTACATGGTGATGAGATCACCTCCAAGCCTCCTTATCTCAAGGCTGAACAAACCCAGTTCCCTCAGCCTATACTCATATGGCAGGCTTCCCATACCCTTGATCATCTTGGTGGCCCTTCTCTGGACCCCCTCCAGCCTGTCCACATCTTTAGATCAGCTTTCCCTCCTGGTCACTGCCAGCTGATTGAGATCCTACTTTGAAGGGAAGGGAAGTGGAAGCAATTAGTTTCTTGGTCTTGGTAAGTGGTCCCTGGGAGCCTGTAGCCAGGGACAAGCGAAGGCATTGGCTGATGTGTGATTATTCCAGCTGTGAGCCCTGATATGCTGTAGGAGCTTGATCAGGAGTTCACAACATTGAGAACTGCAGCCTTCTTCAGCCCTATTGCAGTGCTATGTGGGATTAGTCCTATATGACGCGAAGTTTGACAGCTCTTGTTGAATTCCATTTGCTCTTTGAAGTTTTAACACTGTATTTCAAGATAGAGTGGGTAATAGGAAGAAGTGTCTTGAATCTCTGCTAGCTGAGATTGCCAGTTTTTACCCAGCAGCACTGAGGACATTTGCATAAAAATAGGATCTTTTGCTTCCTAAGAGTTCATATGCTCTCGCTATTTAGCCACTTGTAACTTTATCTAAACACTTGCACCATAGTTCTTGTTGATGCGTGTCATCTGAGCATCCATATCAGTTCCTCTGGTACTGGACAACAATCTGATGTTCTTGTCATCATCTTCAACTTTTGATGACAGCTGGCTGTTAAAGGCTTAGCTATGGAAGACTATCTTCAGGTGGGAAATCAGCTTGAGTAGCAAGGAGCAATGGTCTGGTTTTCATGCAAATCAAAATCTAGCAGTAAGTGGGAGAAACATTCAAAAAAGAAAAAAGAGGGAAAAGAGAATCCTATAATCAGAGCAGTGGGAAGACAGTCTGAATCCAGTGCTTTTGTTAGTTTC
This sequence comes from Fregata magnificens, assembly GCA_013389945.1. NCBI lineage: Eukaryota > Metazoa > Chordata > Aves > Suliformes > Fregatidae > Fregata > Fregata magnificens. Next base: position 531,742 of record WAAD01011767.1, read on the forward strand.
CCCATAAGCATCAGAACATCTTGAATCATTTTGCTTCCATGCATTTTTAATAGTTGAGCATGTTGCATTTTTAAATACAGTCTTCCTCTGAAGATTTGTATTTATTTATTTATTTTAAAACACTTTGGATTTTCCTAATTTATTTTTTATGATGCTTTGCTGAAAATGAGCAACCCTACTCCTAGTCCCTCCAACACCTTATTTTGTTGCTGCCTGTTGCAATGACTCGGGTCATCTGTCCTGCTTTCTAGAAGAGAACCTGCTGGGAACTGATTGATGAAAAACTCCATACTCTTGCATGAATAAAATATGGTTAGGCAGGAGCAGACCAAATATCACTGTAACCATTCTTGCAGGCACACTGACATTTGCTTGTGCAGAGGGAGTTATCCAGATACGATGGGTCTGCCAGGGTCTGTTGAAATGAGCAGAAGTGTTTTAAAGTAACTTGACAAATGGGATTCCCAATCAGTTGAAAAGTTTCAGGTCGAGCAGTCACCATTGCTAACTGAATAGAACGGAACTGGTGCATGGTTTTAAATGGAAACAGAGCTGTACTTTTGGGGTCTCGTGGAACATGTAGCTTAAAGAGCCTACCACAGCAAGCACTGAAGCTCATGCTCTTTGAGAGGAGTCTAGTATATTGTCCCAGGTAAGCATTTAATTTTCAATATAATTGCTTTTAATTTTCATTGAAAGGATTGAGGGTTTTTTGCTTGCATATCTTTGGGTTGTCATATATCTGATGCAAAATACTGTTTCTTCATTTCTTCTTACCCTCTCTCTGTTTCTCATTGCTGTCATACCTCATAGTTCTGAAATGGAAGACTGACATCATTTCCTAGAACAGGAACATTTTCTTACTTTCTCTGTATTTATATTAATACTCATCTCATCCTCTCCTTTCACTCTTGAAGATACCTAAACTGATCTTATCTGTTTCTGCACACTGACAGAGTTTGAATTTAGAAGGACCCAACAGTGCTGTTGCTTACACAGATGTAACTGGGTAGTAACTCTCTTTTCCTCTGAGTGTAAAATCAGCACAACCAAAAGCAGGATCAGGATCCCGAAATAAACTGTGTGAAGGTGCATTGCATGATTCCTCAAAGTAATGCAGACATAACAGATAGCACTTTTTTGTTGGATGGATTTATGGGGAAAACAGGTATAGTCTAAATACCCTTATATTTTTGCATACATATATTTTCGGTTTTTAAATAGGATTTCCTAAAGAAGAGTAGCTCTTTGGTCCATCTCCTGTAAACTGTTTCTTGAAATACATAGTTCACTTTAAAGAAAGTTAAAGTTGTTGTGATAGTTTTATAGTTTGTGTCATAATATCTGGTGCTCTGATTTTTCTTCATTTTTTCAAAGGTATCTAGTCCTTAATTTCCTTATTCCCTTTTCAGTGCCCCCAGTTCATATCAGTCCAGATGGGGATAGTTTTCAGCATTCTACCCAATATTAAGTGTGGAGGACAGGGCTGTGTGTGCTACAGATTTACTAGCTTTTGGAGGTGTCTCCACTTTGTGTTCTTTCTAGGATACTGCTTGTATTATTTTTCTTGACCTAGTTCTCGCTTATTCTCCAAAACCTTTTGTGGCATGTCAATAGTCACAGTCACAGAGTTTGACACTACCTTCATGGGAGGTTTGATTTTCCAAAAGTAGCTGCCTTTGGAACAGTGAATACTTCTGTCTTATCGCTTGTTGTTTCATAATGAGGCCTTTTCTTCTCACTAAAGCATGCCAGACAAGCCGTTACCTATTTTCAGGTCACTTGTGAAGCCTCAGCAAATCCTGATCCTCTTCTCTTACCTGTTGCTAAAAGCATAAATGGAAGAGGATGAAAAATCACAGTCCAATCACTACTAGTTGATCCTGTGTCTTTATGAGGCCCCACAGTTAGCATGTTGTTTCAGGTCCAATTAACTTTGGACTAGTCTTTGACAATAGAAGACAACTAGAATATGAGATTGGTTCTCCCATCTCAGTTGCCATGCTTACTGTATTTAGTGCCTTAATTCAATGCAACCTTAATATTTCGTTTTAGTAAGTGCCACTGTAACAACATAAAATACGAACATACGATGTGTAACTCTTTGGGAGAGGTTTAAAGTTCTCTTATTTCCATATCATCATAAGTAAATAGGAAGCCGTGCTAACTCTAATCTAATCAAAATGTTGTAAAACCAAGTGCACTTATCTGATTCCTAGTGACGTTGCTGTCATTTTAATAAAAGCTTAATAGTACTCTAACATGAAAACACTATTTGGAAGGCGAAGAAGTATGATTAAACATACATATCATATTTGTGACTCTAGTATCTTCTAACTCCATTTAAACATAATCAGGAAGAAATGAATGCTTATGCAGCTTGAAACGTGACGAGTCAGTAGTATGTCATATTGTAGTGGTGAAAGCAAAGCTGGTGTCTCTGGCATCTGTACAGCCTAGCTGAGAACAGTCTTGCCTTTGAGCAGTCTCAGACTCGGGGTGCTGGTCTGGTCTCGTGCTGCTGCTGCACTGCAGTGCAGAAGAAGGGAAGGGAGCAAGCCTGTCTTTGGAAGACTTTTCCTTCTGTCAGGTGATGAAATAGCAGTCCTCCCAGGTATTTTGTCAGGTGGTAAACTAAGAATTCTGTTAGAGGAAAACATACCATGCTGGATCTAACAGCCTGAGAGAGGTGAGGCAACTGCCACTCCCTGTTCCCAGGTTCAACCAGTAAGGAGGATGAAGATGTACTTCTAGCAGGCACATTGCTAGTGATCATACACTTACTTGCAGACCCGCGCTCATTCCAGTCTCTGGCAGCACGAACATATGGGCCCTCTGACCCATGGTCTGACTCCATTTGCTGGACTCACACCCCCCGTACACTTTCATGCACGCAGAATAGAGAGCCCTCACCCAGGAAGGAGTTAGAAAGGAATTTAATAAGGAGACAGGACAGACTGCACTGATCAGGCACAGGGCACGGCCAGACAAGCATACTGACAAGCAACTATTTACACATGACCAGCCCTTTTTAGTCCCTTACCCCTCTGTTTTCTCACTCTTGTTGCTCCCAAAATCACCTAAATTCCTCCCTTTTCCTGCCTTTGGTTTCTCCCCTAAACATCCCATAATAAGTCTATCTGATTCCAAACTGCTTTTCCCTTGCATGACGTATGTCCCACCATAGGCAGCAACCCCCTTAGTCCAAAAGGTGATCTCAAGAGCTGCTCCAGATGACTTATGGTGATGAGTTTCATGCTTGGACACTGAGGCTAATGGCTCTGCTGGGACAGCCCTGGGAGAGGCCCAGACAAGGTGTTCATTCCTCAGGAGTCCTTGGTTTGTGATCCCACCTGCCACTGTGCCCCTGTGCTCCTCTGGCCTTGTGCAGTTGGGCCTCTGATGGGCTGATGCCCCTGTGATAGGCCTGGATGTAACCCAAGAAGATATTATTTGGGGTCCCCCTCCTGCTGTTGTCTCTCTGAGCTCCTTTGTGGGTGTGCAGATGAGCTTTATCACATAACCCAACAAATGCCTCTTCCCTGTGGCAGCTACTACAAAGTGAGGTATTTTGTCCCCAACTTGATTCAAGTCCACTCCAAGTCCCCAGTGGGGAAAAAACCTCTTGACTTAAGCTCTCAACTCAGAGCTTGCTTGGTACCCCTACAAAGTGAACTAGTGCTCCTGAGCTTGTTTTAAAAAGGTAATGACAAAGTCCATGCAGTTACCAGTTGCAATGGAGAGGACAAGACCCTTTGGGGCTGGGTTCCACAAGGACATCTTCCATCTAGGCAAAAGGCAAAAGGTGAAGCACATATGAGAACCTGCTCTGCTTCGCTGCTGTCTAGACAATATGTCTTCTGTAGATTAGATTCTGTAATTAGTTGCCAGAACATTGTTCTTTTATTCAAAGAAAATTGGCACAAAACTGGAAACTCATGCTTTAGTATCTAGGAGGAAGCCAGTATTTTATATGTGATTAATTTTGCCTGAGAACAACCCAGAGAGAGCATCTCTAATGAGACTTTGAATAGTTAAAAGCAAAAAGAAAAACAAACACTAATCAGCACAAGCACTGCTTGCTATGTTGGGTGCTACCTTATCAGTAAATTTAAGGCCAAATCAGTGAGCCTTAAGGCTCAGCAGATACTGGATAAGGAGTAACACGTAAAGAAGCTCTAGTGATTTGCATTATTGGGTGCAGAACGCTGGGTGTAATGAGCAAAAGCTTTTCACAGTGTCTTTAATCCTCCTCATGCAGACAGTGCCACGAAGATTAAGGTTTTGCTGTGGCACAATTAATTAATTTCTGCAATCTTAAACTGCAGTTTGCGATATCACAAGGTCCCTGCATTCCAGAATATTTCAGGGGCTGTAAATCTGGGCTACAAATGCAAGCCTATGTTTACTAGACTTCAGCTAGACCCAGCTCTTAGTTAGCAGCAGTTAGCCTTCATCTTCCAGCTGATAATGTCACATCCTTTGAAAGTCTCTAGTCTGACTCTTCAGTTCTAGTGCTCAGGGAGTGACTTCAGCAGGTCTCCCAAGGTCATCAGTTTGAAGAGATGGTGCTGTTGAGAGCAGAGCTTACCAGAAAGCATTCTGCGTTATTTTTAACTAAACTGCTGCGGTGGGACCTAATGGGAAAGAAGACTAACCTTGGAAACTCAGCAATCATTTGTCAGGAATCAATGACCCACTTCTGGAAGACTGCTATGCCAGTTTACTGGCTATCGTTCCCACCCAGCAGCTTTTCTTGACTCCTTGCCACTTCTTGAAAGGTTGTCTTTGTGCTGTATGTTTTCATATATAGAATTTTCAATTCCTGTAGCCTCTGACACCTTCCATGGGGTTATAACTGGAAATGAGAACTGTTGTGAAGGGAGCAGGTCAAAACAACCGTATCAATCACCCTGTCAGTCACTAAGCTAGATACCCATTACTTAATGTTAGAAATTCCAATGAAACATTAGGATTCTATAACAAAGATCATGGAATATGAAAAGGTTGGAGTGTTTTTTAATTTTTTTGTTTGGTTGGTTTTTTGCTAGAGGAGAAAGATGCTGTGGGTGAACCTTGGAGTAACCTGGGAAGAAGTTTGTGGGTAGGATAACTTTTGAAGTCATGTGATGCTGGGTTTTGTTTTAATGATACATTGAATTAACTAGTTGCTGGTCAGCAATGTTTTTCTCTTATCCACCAGTTGTTATAACACGAGCTTCCTTTCTCGTGTCTGTTTGGGGAAAACAGGATGTCTTGCTTCCTTTCCTGTTGCAATGTTTGCAGGATCTCAGCCAGGATACCTGGGGAAAAAAAGGCTTTGATAGAAAACTTGTATGCTTCTCAGTTTGTTATTTTGGCCACTTCCTTTGTATAAATTGATTTCTGTTCCTTTCAGATCAGCTGTCATCACTTGCACTTTCCTCAGTGTTTTGTTTTAACCCCTGTAGGTGGCTAAGCACCACACAGCTGCTCACTCACTTTCCCCCAGCCTGTGTGTTATCAATGCTGTTTTGCTCATAAATCCAAAACATAGCACCATGCGGGCTGCTATGAAGAAAATTCACTCCCTCCCAGCCAGACCTGGTACACTTAGGAAGCAACTATAGCCTTCAAAGTTTGTGGACATCATGCTATAGGGCTTAAAAAGGCAATGCTTTTGCTGCCTTACAGTGAAATAGAGTGTCAATGTAAACTGAAACAGTGTTGCCTGTGGTGTCCAGGCATTGAGCATTTGGTAATTTCTTTTTCCATTTCATTGATTTTTCTTTTTCTGCACAAGGCACTGAGTTTGAGGAAACTTGCTGTGTGAGTGGTAATATCAGGGAGCTGTGTAACAGTACTAAATGCGTTGTTTCCAGGTTTAAGACATGTCAGGCTGTTGACTATCTTAAAATCAAACAATGACTGCATTAGGACTTAAATATTGGATACTGTTTCCATGAATGAGTAGTAAGAGGGTTGATAATGGCAGAGAAAAGTTGCCTCTCCACGGCTGGGAGCTTTTTTCCACGCTTAACAGTCCTCACAGCACCCACCTATTTCAACAGTGACTGCTACTGTCCTTCTGCCACCATGACCCATCACATTGCCTGTATTTTGCACTGCAAGGCTGGTTTGTCTGGCAAAAGGCACTGCTGCTAGAAAATTTCTCTCAGGGAGCAAAGAACTGCAATTGCACACAGGTGCTTGAGGAGTAAGATAGAAGTTTACTTTAAAAACATCCTTCAGTGCTTCTGTGCTTGAACATGGGCGTCTCTGAAATGAGCTGGGGAAAGGTGAGCCACAGGTTTGCGGTCTGCCTCTGAAAGAAGCACCTTAGAAATATTTACTGTTTGTGCAGGGACAGAATGAGCCAGAGAGAACAAGAACCCTTCTTCTCTCAGAGAGAGTCTTGCTTGGTCGAGCTGGTGCACACTGGTGTATGATGCATATGGCAAGCTTGCATTGCTGCTGCTTCTCTGGAAACTTGCCCTTAGCAAATCTTTCAGGAGTGATGTCTTCTTTTCTAATTGCTTATCTTCTACTCCTCTCAAGAAAAGCTGATTCTTGAGGTTTCAGGGCCAAGGAAACAGTTGTTGACTTCTTGCTTCTCTTGTGCAAAGGGAATACAATGCATGGGAAGATTTGATACCACAAGGAACTTGGCCAAGATGCCACAGATGTGTTTGATCATTGGTGAAGATCTTTTATATCATCATAAACCATTTTCTAGCTAGTGGAAAATGCTATATGCTGAACATTTTCATTCTGAATGTGAAAAGTTAGAAAGCCTGAGAGAAGTTCTCAAGTAATTTTCCCAGTTAAAATATCTTTTTGATTTGTGTCACTTCAGTGGTTGCTATATTAAACAGTCATGTGTGCACACTTCATTATGGAAAAATAACTTTTTCCTCTTGGTGGATTTCACAGTATCCAGGCCTGATCATGAATTGGAGGTCAAATCACCAGGTACAGTTTTAATCATCCCAGGATATCTTATTATTTTTGTTTGCTCATGTATTTGAAGTAGAGAATCACCAGCAAGCTTGAAACAAAACAGGGAAGTTGTTATGCTAATTAGCTGTTAATGCAAGAGTAGGTTCAGGTAAGGGTTTAGTTGTGTATTAAGAAACTGTTAGCATGCTGACATCATTTGAATCAGTGTGTTTTCTGTTCCCCTTTTTTGTAGGGGAATCTTATTTGAAATTATTCAGCCCGCTGTTTTGAACTGGTAGGGAAAAGGAGGAATGTAGCTTGTATCGCTTTTGACTTGTATCAGCATCTTTCAGGTTGCAAGCTGTTGCCACCTTCACCAGGCTGTTAGTATCTTTGGAACTGCCTAGTGAAAAATGTTCTTACAACATTCAAACGTAAACAAACTTGCGGTCTTCCATCTAGCATGGTGCTTCTCTTGAATTCTTGGAGTTTAGCTCTTAGCTTCGAGAGGAGGGACGGTATTTGCCAAATTGTTCTGCTGCATGCAAACCCACAAACCTTTCTTAGCTGAGCTGGGGAAAGTTGTCATACACTTGATATTTCATTGTCCCAAAACCCAAGTCCTTTTGTATGCATGTGAGGAGTTCTAGATTTGAATGGATTCCCTCCATTCCACTTGGCATATACAGTCAAAGATGTGTGCATCCTGTAGAGTTTGTAATGGCACATGGTCTAATTTGAATAAAGTGGCTTTGCATGTTCAGTGCAACAGAAAAAATGCTAGGTGCAAATGCTGCTGGAATTTCATCATTCTTTTTTAAAGGCAGAAATAATATAAAAATGTTTTAATTGCAAAGAGGCCCCTTGAAAGAGCTATAGAAGTGTGAGATTTTTTTTTTCCTTGTAGACTTGTAAGGTGGGTTTGGTCAGTAGGAGAGTGAATAAAGCCAGGAATTTATAAGGGCTGTTGCAAATTAAATATCCATTGCTGCTAAAATGTAGCCAGTTGTACTGTGGAAGATGGCATCAAATATCATGTAACAACTCTGATTCAACTTTAATACAAGAAAGAGAGGGAAGAAGTATATTTGTAGATGACCACTGAAATTTTTGGAGGTCAGTACACACTTGGCCAAATCATATACTGGTAGTTACCATTATAGTGTAACTATATGTATAAATGTAAGTACTAACTGCATACACCCCAATTACATTGTTATCATAGCCTATTCTGCCACAGCCTTGCTCTCTCTTATGAAAATACTGATCATAGTCCTAGAATTGCCAAAATATTGATGCCACAAGTGTGGGCAACATCACTGCCTTTTTTGTGATGGGCNTTGCCGCAGGTGTGGTAGATTTCAAGTTTCCAGCTCAGCAGACTCACTCAGTGGTATTTTTTGCAATTTCTCACTGGCTGGGTGACTCCTCCAGCAGCACAGCAGTATTTTACAGGGAATGCTGTATCCAGCAGGGCTGCATAGAGAGAATCATTTATGAGCCCAACTGTCTGTGTGTGTGTAGGCTGGGGGTGTCAGTACCCAGTTCAAGCAAACTTTCCTGACTCTGGTGGTACTCCATGTGCCAGTTACAAAG